>CAOLHI010004298.1:0-123106 GCA_948474755.1 Ctenosaura bakeri | reverse complement strand
ATATATTCAGTATGTAGAAAAAAAATGAGGGGTTTTGCCCATAATTCTCAGAATCCTCTAGTCAGCATGGTATACTTTTCTTTCAGCTGAGCACATGAGGTTGTACCCTGCACTTTCTACCTTGCTGGAAAATTCCTTACTTGACATATTCAGGTTGTGCATTGTAGAACCTGGAAAAATTATCTTTTGGAACTACAATTCCCAACATACACCACCCAGAATGGTAATTGTTGGACAGTCCTGGGAGTTGTGGCCCAGTAAGGATTTTTTTACAATCTCTGGCTCAATGTGGCTTAACTTGCTTCCTTAGGTAGGTTACAAAATGTGGAACTGATTTTTCTCTTTAATGATAATTTTTTACTAAATGTTTCTGTTTTCTTTTGGGGCTTACCTTAACTGTTAGAAAATGTTACCTTCTTTGTGAGAATATTTGGCAGAACGCACATACCAACTTCAACAATTCTGATTTTGGGAGGATGAGGTGGGGCAGGGAAGCATGATGTAAATAAACCTTACCAAAGCACCATCAGCAATAAATAAACAAGAATTTCAAGCGCAACTTTGTATCCATATTTAATATTGTTTTGATCATTAGTTTAAATGCTTTCGCTGTTAACTGAGCTGCATGCAATTTTTTTCAGAACCATTTTTTTAAATTTTTTTTAAAGAGAGCTTCTTTTGTCCTTTTGTCAACTATTATATAATTCTTTAATCTACGATGGGTAAGGTCTGGTAAATCTCCATCCCCCCTCAATTTCTCCATATGTGGTTAGGCTGGAGAATTTGGGGGATTTGTATTTGCTCAAGTTTGTAAGATTATTTTTACAGCTTTTAATTTTGTGGCAAACTCTTTCCTGTTTTACTTCATATTTTATATTCTGTTGAGGGAGTAGAAACAGCTAGCATGATGCAGCTCCAAGTAAGTGCTTTTCTCCTTTTTTTGGTTGCTGTCTGAGAAAAAGAAATAATGAATTTGCTGTAATTTGGTGTTAGCTAAAGTGAATTATCACAACTGCTCATGTAGCCTTTGTTCTCCTTTGCCGTCTTTCTTTTGTTTGATCAGAAGTTGCACTCTCTCTCTCTCTCTTTCCTTTTCCTCTGTTGAAAAGTTTTTAGTTGATTTATCATGGGAAAGCCATGCACGTTTGAGCCATGTACATTTTAGCCCACCCCCCTATAAGATAACTTCCCTTCTTTGGCATTTGATATTATCCTCATGAGATTTTACCATCTCAAACATGCGCATGGAAAGTTTCTTATTACAAAGTGTTCCTGAGTCAAAAACTCTTGCACATAAAAAGTTAACATATTGGAGTGAAAAATAAGAGCTGTGCTCTTATGCTAACTTCCATGTTTGGAGGTCCTTTTATTCTTATTGGCATAAATCCAGTTCTTGTTCCCAACTAGAGTATACCCACTGAGGCAAGGTGAACTTGGTAAGTCAGCACTTAACAGAAGTTCCATCAGTTTAGTGGATCTGTTCTAGATTGACAACCAATAATAAAATTATTATGCTCATTGATAAGATCTTTGGAAAGATGTGCATATAGGAAGAGAAGTTTAGAACTACAGTTCGTGTTACATGGAGGTGATATAACTGTATATCTTACCAGACGTATGACCTGGTTGTAATTTTTCAAACTTGGTGGTTTCTGTTGACAAAATGTTTTTTCTTTTGTATGGGAACACAGGTAATTTCTTAGGTAATTTGCATCATTCTGGTTCTCAGGCATCATTCCCAAATGTTACATAAGGAGAAAACTATTCTGATTTCATGGATGACAACAGTTCTGACAATTATATAGCTGCTTATCTTGAGCTTGATATCTCCCTGTTGCCTGTTTACTTTTGGCTGAGCTCACGAGACCTATGGCATGTCTGGAGTAGGCAAGAAGACTTGAGATGAGATAGCGACTGTGAATCCAAAGAAATGCAAAGAGTTCTGGTTTGTGATAAATAATAGTTTTGTGCAGCAAGATAGATTTATCTGTGTGAATCGTAACTTCTCCCCCCTCCTCGTGATGCCCATGCATGTATCGCTGTAAATAATTGCAAAGCTATGTTCATATTGCCTTACCATCCTATTCCAAGAGGCTCAATAGAGTTTCCAGCGGGTTATGAGTTTTTTAAACATACAGTTTACCTATTTCTTGATTAAGGGGGTTATTCAAAGACTATTGATTTGCCTTTCATACTGGACAGATGCTGTGAGTTGTACGGCCAGGCGTGGTCTCTGTTTTTCTCACTTTAGTGGTTCGTGGAAAAACTGTATTAAAATGACTTCGACAGAAGAACAATTATGTGATACTGTGACATTTCAGGGGTACAGTGTCAGCATGAGGTTTCTGTCTATGTGTGGGGAAAAATCTCAACAAAAGTTCTGGTTTCACCTTATATACTTTAGTGAAGTGTGAATTTGCTTGTTTCTGTGCAGAAATCATAGACACATTATTGTTCTAATGAATTCAGGTTGCACTGTTCACTCTGAAAGAAGTAAAGCCCAAGAGACTAAAAAGATGAGGGTTTTTTTTTTCTTTTTTTCTTCATGGATATGGTTCAAAAATCCAAAATGGATTTTGTACAAAAACAAGATCTTGTCCATTTGAGGAGCTGAGACTAAACTGAGAGTTATGGTTGGACTGGGTGATAGTCCCTACTGAATTTTTTAAATTATTTGCAATGCAAAGGATATGGTGAGTATGTATAAATATATTGTGCTACCATGGGGAACTCTGACAAAATGTACCTGATTCATGTTGCTCTGAGGATATTTCACGGTAGGTTGATTGATATTTGGTAATCTGATAAAGGCATTTGAGGCTGAATGTTGCTGGCTTTCAAACACTTTTCACTTCTGTTTTTACAGTTACATGATAAAAAGCTTTCTTTTACTGGGCACCACATAAGCACAAATAAGCACTATATCTTGTTAATTTAGCTAGGCAAACGTTGCCTAAAGTGTTCTCTCCACCCAGCCCCCGAGATTTTTTTTTAAAGGTAGAGTCCAATAGTGCTTCAGACATTTCACTGTTATCTTACTTTCAGATTCATTCATTGTTTAGTTATGTTAAAGTTACGGATTTTGTCTGCATTGGTAAGTTCTAGTTGATAAAGGGTCTGCACTGACATCTCAAAACAGAAGGTGCCTCTTAATTTGTACCAAAATGATTGTTACTGATCTGAGTGATTTAGAACTCTCTGTACAGAATGTGATTGAACCTTGCTAGATGACATATTGGGGGATCCTTGTATGTTTTGATGTTACACCGCTAGCATTTCATACAATGAGCAGATATGTCTATTTTACTTCCCCCACCCCCCTTTTTTTTTGAACTGGAAAATTCTGATAAAAAAATCCAAGTTGAAACAAAATTTTCATTCATCCTCATAACAGCAAAGAGCCCCACTTTGGCCACAGGGGCATCATATAGAGCAGAGCTGATCACGCTAGTGGAATTTACTGTGTTTTTCTTTTTTTAACTAGTAGCTTGTAATCTACCAGGTGTTCTCTGGTGCAAATAACAACTTGGTGATGTTGCTGTTGTGTGTCTTCAAGTTGTTTCTGACTTATGGTGACCCTAAGGAAAGCTTATCTTGGGGTTTTCTGGGGCTGAGCATGTGTGATGTGCCCAAGGTCACTCAGTGGGTTTCCATGGCTGAATCATAGAACCAAACTCTGGTCTCTAGGGTTGTAGTCCAGTGCTCAAACTGCTACACCACGCTAGCGCTCTCACCCCCCCTTATAACTGTTAAATGACTATTGTTAAGATTATGACATGCCCCATATTCTTGCCTATTCCCATCCCTAGCATGTGTAAAAATATCTCCCAACTGAGGCAGGTATTTAAACTCTACTCATCTGATGAAGTAGAGTGCACATCATCAAAGCTTACATCAAATAAAACCTGTTAGACATTTAAGATGCCATTAGACTCTTGATTACCTACACTACATGGAATTTCATATAGGTTTTTTCCCCCAGTTCAAATGCCTGTTTGTTGTATTTTAATCCTTCCCTTCTTTTGGGTTTCATAATTTTTGGATTGGGGTGGGAGGGGAGGAACACTCAAAAGACTAAATGTTGACAGTGTAATTTAGCATTACAACAACCTTGCAGAGTAGTTTATGCTGATTAAGAATGGCATACAAAATGAGTTAATAAATTACATTCTTAGCATTATTTGGAACCTTTTTCTACCTTTCCAGCTTCCAAAACAAATATTGCATATACTGGCCCTCTGGTACCTGAATTTCTTCTCAATCCCCTCAAAATACAGGGGTCCAGGCTTTTATTACCGGCTCTCCTCTTATGTAAGCCATGTTGAATTATGAAATGTTGCTTTTCTAAGAACACTGTATTTTTCTTGGAGAAAATACGTTATGTGTCCAAGGTCCCCAGTGAGTTTCCATGGCCGAGTGGTGAATTGAACTCTGGTCTCCAGAGTCATAGTTCAGTGCTCAAACCACTGCACCACCATGGTTCTCTGAATAACAGCTTAGGTGGAAAGATATATGCTAAGTAACACAAGTAACTGATGAGGGTGTGTTCAGGCCAGGAATTTCTGACAGTTGTCATCCTTCCATATGCCTTTTTTCAAAGAAATCCACTTTCACTTTCTGCTCAAGCAATCCTTGTGCCCAGTAATCTAATTTATGATGTAGAGGGCACTTTTAGTTGTTGGCATTGTTACACAGTTGTGAGTCAGAAAACCTTGGTGATAAGCTAGAAGTCCTTCAGAAATGTACCTGTAAATCTCAGTCTGTCTTCTTTTCATCTCTGTTGGATGGGTGGAAGAGCTGCTCTTCCTCTCCCCTTTTCAGTGCTTATGGTTGCTGGGTACCTTAAATTTGTTTCCTACTTACGGTGAGCCTTAGGCAAACCTGTAAAGGGTTTTTCTTGGCAAGATTTTTTTGTCACTGCCTTCCCTGAGGCTGAGAAAGGATGATTTGCCCAAGGCCACTCATTGGGTTTCTGTGGCTGAGTGGGGATCCACACCCTAGTCTTCCAGGGTCCTAGTCCAGCACCCAAACTGCTACTGTACACTGGCTCTTTGGGGCTTGGCGTCTTATTTATTTCAGTTCTGGGTTTACCTAAAAGCGCAAAGTTTGTTTTCCTTCTCATGATAACCTTTCAGTTTGCATTTAATAGCCAGAGTTTAAGAAAGGACTTTAAATTACTCATTTGCTTCCTATTTGGTATATTTTCTGGTTTTATAACTGGTCCTATTTTTTTGTTCAGCTTTTCTGAACAAAGGCATACACTTTCAAAGTAAATAGCTACTTTTACTAACAGGAGATGTTTTACCACAAGAATCTTCAAACATGTTTGACTCTAAAGCAGTGGGGTGATAAAGTATTGCCATGGTTCTCTTTGGTGACTCATCCTGATAATTACTGTGTACCAGGGGTTGACTTTTCAATAGTACTTGTTTTGTCTTATCTTAGGTACATTTTGAAACTAATTGTGGAAGTGGCTTGCCATTCAACCTTGAGCTATTCTGGTTGATTGGGTAACCTTTTATGTATAACCTTGAAGGGAAAATCAGAAAGGTTTGAGCTTTGGTAACTCCTAAAGTGATATGTCACAGTCCTGCTGAATAGTATCCGTATACTACTGTTCAGAGGCCTGTTTGGAACCAGAGCCCTATGTTTAGGTTCAGACACTGTTTTCTTTCAGGGTAGCTCATCACAATCAGTAGTCGCAGAGCCATAGCCCTCAGCTTGCCACCTTCTCTTTTAGCTCTGGTTGCACTATTTAAGTTTAGCCTCACCTTTGGGTAGTAGTACTTAGGAATGTTTTGTGAGTTTATATGCCCTTTCTTGATACAGGTGAGATTTTTGGTATCAAGAAGAGCAAAACTGTGAGAAACAAGTTAAAGCGGAAAGCTCTGTGGTTTGCAAGGTTGGGTGTATGAGCCTCACTCACATCAACAGTGTATATGTATGTGTGTGTGTGCTTTCAAGTCACCTGTCAGTTTATGGTGACTCCAAGAATTTCATAGGGTTTCCTTAGGCAAGGAATGTGCAGGGTTTTTTGTTTTTTGTTTTGCCAGTTTCTTCTTCTAAAGTATAACTTACAGTACCTGGGAGTCATTGGTGGTCTCAACCAGGACTGATCCTGCTTTACTTTCCAAGGTGAGACAGTATCTGGCACCTTATTTGCATAGGGCTAAACTGGACAACCACAGAGTAAGAAAAGTTGTTACTATTCAGTGTGCATTGTGCAGAATTGTCCATTTTCCTCTTTGGAGAAGGGCCAAAACTAATGCTGGCATCTCTAGTTAGGGTTCAGAAGAATTTGTCTAAAGCTTTGGCATACTGCATTCTGTCTATCACAGGGTTTTCTTGGCAAGATATATTCCAAGGAGGTTTATCTTTGTCTTCTTCTAAGGCAGAGAGAGTATGACTTGCCCAGGGTCAACTTATGGTGACTTTATCACATGATTTTCTCTGCAGGATTTGTTTAGACGAGATTTACTTTTTTCTAAGGCTGACAGAACATGATTTGCCCAAGGTCATCAGTGGGTTTCAGTGGCTGAGTGGGGATTCAAACCCTGGTTTCCAACAGTCCTGGTCCCACACTCAAACAGGTATCTCATATCTTTCCCACCCAACATAATTGATTGGTCCTGTTTGCTATGTATGATGGGCATGTTTGGAGAGCAGTGGCTAGGAACGCTAGTGTAGTCCAAACTGATTCACATGAACATGTGGTTTGACTTGTTACAAAGCAGATTTCTGTATTCTGTGTCATTTCTAAGAAGGTTGATGCACTTAAGAGAATTTTTATCTTGTTTTTCCCATCTGTTCTGTTCGATAAATTGTTTTATGACATGAGTTCAGTTTTCATTACTTCCTTTATTAACCACTCAAAAGAATTTAGGGTAAAGGGAAGCTTAAAAATATGAAACAAAGTAAATGAAGTGACTCCAGAATTAGGGACATAAGCTTATTAAATTGAAAGAATCAGAGGTTTTTAGTGTGATAATTACTAGAAGACTTGCAGTTAAAAGATCGGAGTAGTTGGATAAAATAGGGAGGTCCCGGCCCAAGCTTTATTTTTCGTTGTTTATTTCAAGATTGAGTGATCTCATTTTTTTTTTAATCTGAGAATGAGTACAGAATGATTTCATGTGTGCATATTAACCAACATTGCCTCATTTTTGGATTTTATGTAGTTAATCTGCATATCTAACAACAGTTGGGTTCTTGGGAACTTAAGGTATTCAGTCGACTTTGCCAATAGTGAAACTCGACACTTCCCTTGCTTTGGGAATGACTGTCACCTGCTAACCAGCATCCATGTCTTTGAGCTTTCTGTGACTCAGGCATATAGGATTTTCTTTGTGCCCGGGCAGAACATTAAGAATATTGAGCTGAGCCAGCATTTTATGGTAGGAGCTTTTCTGTCTCCATAGTTGAGTGACAATTGCTCTTGAATGCATAATGCAAGAGGCCATAATTACTCAAGGGAAGGACAGACTTTTTTTCTTGAGTCAAAAAGCTGCTTGCTGATGAAACTTTGAAGAGCAGGTAACTGAATGTGTGTGTGCCTGTGCCTTCAAGTCGCCTGTTGACCCCATGAATTTTTCATAGGGTTTTCTTAGGCAAGGAATATTCAGAGGTAGTTTTGCCAGTTCCTTGCTCTGAAATGTAGTGGGTCTGCCATATTTCCAAGAGATTGGTTGCAGCACTCCTCATAAACACTAGAAATCACATATTCCCTTGTCTGTATGAAAAAATAGTTCAGGGCAGTAGCAAAGGTGGCAACAAGCTGCAGCTGCAGCGGAGGTGTGCCAGTGCTCACTGCCATGTCCTTGCTGAAGCTCCTTGCCACTCTGTAATAATAGGCAGCAGTGCTGATCCTACTTGTTCAGGCCCAGTGTTGGGCAAAAAGCAGGCTACAAATCACAATAATAATAATAATATGATGATGGTAGTACTACTACTACTACTGCTAATAATAATAATAATAATAATAATAATAATAATAATAATAATAATAGCAGCAGCAGCAATTTAAGAGTGGCCAATGGCTTCAGCAGGAACAGTCAGAGGAGGAATGCCAGTCATACTCGCTTGTTTACAAATGAGTTGGCACCTCTCCTGCTGCTGTGTCCCTGCCAAAGCTCCGGGATGCCCTGAGATTGTTGGAGGGAGAGAGTGGCAACCGCCCTTCCTGATGCCCCACCTCTGCGGGACATGAGAAATGCCCAGTTTGCAAAGCCTGAGAATGTGTGCCTGGTGCTTGGGCCTCACCACCACCTCCTTTTCTGCCCTGGGACCACTTCTGCCCTGGATAGTGAGTAATTTAGTTTTTAAAATGTTCTTAGACTTTTCAGTTTGCATAGGGTTAAATTAGCGAATCCTAAGCTCGTGAAAATTGTGGGTTCATTATATATAGCCTTATTATTACTGAATTGCTTTTGCAGCATGTGAGAGAGACAAAGGAAAAGGGGGTGAGAGAGATGCTTTATACCTGAGGCCTTAATACCCCTCAGTACCACATCTGAAGCTGTTGTTGTTGTTGTGTGCACCTTCAAGTAATTTCTGACTTACAGCAATCCTAAGGCGAGTCTGTTGTGTTGTTTTCTTGGCAATATTTGTTTGAGGGGAGTGCCCTTGCCTTCCCCAGAGGCTGAGAGGATGTGACTTGCCCAGCATCACCCATTGGATTTCTACAGACAAGCAGGGATTCAAACCCTGATCTCTCAGTGTCCTAATCCGGTATTCAAACCACTACACTATACTGGTTCTGATATCTGAAGAGTGGATTTTTGTTCACAAAAGCTCATGCTAATATAAAAACGAGTTAAAGATGCTGTCACATTTCTCCTTTTCTCCCCCTCTCTTCCTCCTTTTTATGCTTCAGGAGGCTAACATGGATACTTCTTTGAAAACATCAAATGAAACTGAGTGATTGGCAAATGTCCTGAATAGGACTAATATACTGAAATCTATAAACAAACACTGCTAATATGATGAAGCATGGAATAGTGGTTTGAGTGTTGGACTGGGCCTGTAGAAGATTAGTCCCAAGAAGATTAGACCCATTAAATCAGTTGCTGAATGTTAAGTCAATGCTTGTGTATATCCCATTGATTCAGTGGGTCTAAATACGAAGATACGTAACAATGAAACTAGGAGATATACAGCAGTGAAACTTGTTGCAGCTGAATGAGACAAATTTTGACACTCATGTAGCTCATGAATTACTGTGTTTTTCAAAATATTGCTCTAAAAACTTGTACGTCTCCTCATTTTGACAGGCAAATACAGAATGTTTTTTGGTAAGACTCAATTGATAAAACAATTACGTATGAATTGTTTCCAAGCAATCACTCATTTAAATTGGTATTTCAACACTTCCAAAACTTATCACTTTTTAAAAAAATTTGCCATTCTTAGAGAGGTAGGAAGAAATAGAGATTCTTTATGCTTTATACTTTCTCCCACAAAACAGTGTTTACATAGAAAAAAATTCTTACACCCCACACACATGCTTCCTAATCCTTCAACCTGCTTTGGAGGCAAAATGATTACTTAGTGGAGACCCTCTTCATTGCCATTCAGAGTTAATAAAAATCAACCAATCTTTTCTTTTTAATTCCGCATACTTTCCCAAACAATAATTCTGCCAGCCACAACTTTGGATAAGCTAAAAAAAAATAATAATAATTATCAGGTGACATTCCTGACATTGCCATTACTTCAAGCATTGCTTGTTTGAGTCACTCACTCTATCTTCTACAGCAGTCTGGTCTGGAACACCACACTGCATAGTTTCTCCCTTATTTTAATAAAGTACGTTGCATTCCTATAGACATTTACCTGGGAGCAAGACCTATTGAATTCAGTGAGTCTTGCTTCTGAGTTAGTAACAGATTGCATTGTTTCTACCTTTTGAGAAATGTAGACAGACTCTGGGGTATCAGATATAGAGTGTACCCCCAGAGGGATACGCATGTGAAGCTGAAAGTTTACAAAATAAGTTTAGCTAGCTAAATGTTGTTTTTAATAGAACAAAAAAAAAGAAATTTGTTCTTAAGGGCTTCTGTACAGTCAAATTAATGCAGGGATAGGGAGCCTTGCACCTTCTAGGTATTTTGAATGAAATCATCCGTAATGCCTTACCCAATGGTAAAGGCTGGGGCTTCTGGGAACATGTGGAGAGTCAAGTTAGTTACTACTGCAAGTTAGTTACTACTGCAGTAGTTACTATTGCAATAAAATTGTAGCCAGCATAGGCTCAGAACCACTACTGTGACCAAGAAAGAAAGAAAAAGTCCACATGAACATCCTTTATGAGATACTTGTCCTTGCCTTAATTTTCCTGTCCAGAAACTTACTAGGCAGCCATTGCTGGCAGAGATCAATATAGCCCTTGTCTCTATATTTGTTCTTTTTGGAAGCAGAACAAAATAATGCAGTGAACCTCTTTGAGGAAGTGGTTTTCAAGGGTTGCTTGCTTGACTATATTGTTGTGGCATAATATTCTCCTGTTCTCCTGTTAAGTGTGAATTCTGTGAACTGGGGTGACTTAATAGCAAACAAATTTCTCTAGTAGTCAGTGAATGCCTTTCCCAACATTCACAAATTAAGGCAGATATAGAGGTGCCATAAAAATAACATCTGCTTTGTTCCCCATAAGGAAAAATACGCAAAATGTTTGAAATGATGTCATTATACTTTATTTCTTGTTTCCATTAAATGGCGGCCATTGAGATGGAGTGGGGGCAAGGAAATTGAAAGTTGGTGCTAGCTACACAGAGACAGGCACTGTGGTATAGCCTTATGCACAGGCTGGCAATTTGAACCCCTGTTTAGTCGCAAATTGGATGACCTTGAGGCAGTCGCTGTTTCTTAGCCTAACTTACCAGACAGAATAGTTGTGAGGTTAAAGGTAGAGATGAACCTCTGAGTTTCTTTAAATCTGTGTTTTGTCTTTTGTTATTATTTGCTGATTTCTGATAACTAGCCATGAGATGTCTTCTCCTAGGGAAGGTTAACTTCCCCTGGGGAGCAGAGCAAAGATACACCTACAGTTTCCAAGGAGGAAACAGGGTTGTGAAGCCCTTACTTACTCTCATGCACATCCACCATGAAACCACAACCTTGTGCAACATGAGAAACTCAAAGGTAATGTCCTTGTATGGCTGTATGTTTATCATATTTTATGTAAACATTTTGCAGAGGTACCTCTGAGGTACAGTAGATTCAGCAATTTAATTGCTAATTAGGGCTTGGTGTTATAAGAACTGTGGAATATTTAAAGAGGTTGATACAAATGACAATAACTGTGTGCTTCTGGAAATTGAGAGCAGGCTAAAGAAGTGGTTAAATATCTGGTGGAGTGAAAATTCTGTAGTAGAAGTTCAGGACATTGTAAAGACCCAGCATCGTGTAGTGGTTTGAGTGTTGGACAATGACCTTGGAAATCAAAATTTGATTCCCCAGTCGGCCATGCAAACCTACAGGGTGAATTTGGGTGTGGCACACACTCTCAGATTTGCCTTAGGGCTGGCTTGTTGGAAACGAAGGCACACAACAAGAACAACAACAGCAGCAGCAGAAAAGAGAAGGAGCTGTACGAAATGAAAATTTAAGCGCTAGAAGAGTTAAAAGAGAGAGAGAGAGAGAGACAAAATGTCTCTATTTTGAGTCCCGAATGACTGAATAGCAGCAGAAATGTAAGCAACCCATTTAGGCATTAATCTTGCAGTAACGCGTAGGAAGATGAAATAGTCGCTGTTTCCTTTCTTAAAATACACGTGGGGAACGGATACTTTGCTGCTTGTCATTTGAATGTGTTCTCAAGGGAAAAGCTGTTGCTGAAAGGAAAAGCATTCCTCATCTTTGTCATCCATCCTTATTCTGTGCATAGTACAAGTAAGGACATAGGAGTGGATTCAAAGTTCATGCCTAAAGAAATCATTTAGTCTTACGGGGAACTACTAGATTTCTCCCCGTCCTTGCACTTTTCTTTTGTATGCTATGACAGACTAACATGACTATCTCTTTGAAAACTGTCACTCACCTAGTAATCTAAATTTATTTTTGTCATTCTGTCTTTGTTAAAATGGACAGGAAGTGACAATGTAACTAAATTGTGCAAAATTTTTGTACAAACAATGAAAAATTGGTTTAGTAACTTGATGTGAATAATTAAAATATCAAAAACTGGAATAATGCCTCAGAATTAGTATCCTTACTGATTAATGTGATGAGATGAGAGAATGCATCCCTAAGTAGATGGTACCACCTTTATATGTGTGCACCAGGACTGTTTCATTAGATTGCTTTTGGTGTTCATGTGGTCATATAGAATTAAATGCAGAAAGAACTTCTGTTTGTAGAAGTGAGCCAGATCCCACTCCAAAAGTTAAGGGCTTCCTCTGGTAGAGCCAGGGAAGGTGATTTTCACAGATTTTCCCTTCCCCTACAGCTGTAGAGGCAGCTTCTGCACTATTCCAGTTACCCCTCAGTCCTCTGGAGCAGATTTTCAAGGGAACAAGAGGCTCTAGGAACCAGTGGGGGGAAGTGTCAGGAAAAACTATTTCTGTTTTATTTAGTGTGTAGGGGTTCTTGGAGTTCCATTCTCTGCAACTTGGGATCCAATCCAAAGTTGGGTTGGCCTTTTTAATATGAAGCCCTTGGGTGCAAATGATACTTCAGCATTCAGGGCAAAACTAGATGTAATGCAGCAGACAAGTGTTTCAAAGTGCAAGCTACAGTCCCAGACCTTTTCTGCTAAACTTCACGAGGGAGTGAATTTTATTACTGAGGGAGATGTTTTCCAAATTAGTTTGTCAGATTCATGATCCGTGCTTTCAAACCACCAGATTTTGTACACCCAGCATCTCAGCAGTTTGAACAACTTAATTCAACACAAACACATTAAAATATTACTTTAATTAATTTAAATACTATTAAATGGCAGTGTTTAAATATTTGATTGCTGTTTAAGTATAGTTTCTCTCAAAATACATAATTAGAAATTGTGTGATGGGGATATACATATTTCAATAGAAAATAGACTTTTAAATAGGTGTTTAAATGTGTATATTGGGAGGAGTAAAACATGCATTTTAATATGGAAACTGAGCAGAACAGAGCTGTAAATAAAAACATGAGAGTGATATGGAGTGGAAATATCTACTACTGCAAATCCATTAAATCTGAGATTTCATGGATGGAACTTAGGGTCTTCAGTTTATGGCCCTTTACAGATTAAGAATAGTAGAACAGAACATGGAATGCTGATCTTTGTTTGTGTGCTGCTTCTGCTTTTTATTTGATTTGATTTGTAGTCTGTGGCCCAATACCTTGTAGTTCCAGAATTAATAGTTCCCCATTCTGATAGTCTGGTCATAAGTTATAATGATAGTGTAATTGATTGAAACTATAATGTACATCATTTTCATATGAACTACAATTTTACTGTTCTTTTGCGGTTCCATGTTGGATCAAATATGTGCCATAAAAGGATTACATGGCAATCTTTGCTTTTAAAGCAAACATAAGTGCCTAGGCCTCATGGATATTTTATTTCTAGGCTGAAAGGAAGGGTGGTGCTCTGTTTCTAGCCAGCAGTGAGTTCCTCATCTTGCCCTGAGAACAATCATTTTGTGGATCAGTGCCAAAAAAGCTGTCTCTTGTTTGCTTACTAGCATTGTTCTATCACAGTTCTGTCTGCCAGCAGTACTGAGCTATATGTGTGTTTCCATAAACCTGTTTTGAGTATAAAATCTACTTTCTCTTGTAGAAATGTGTATATGTCGTTATGTCTAATTCTGTTGCCGTATACCGCTCGTAGGGATGAGCTGAAAATATATGTTTCTTTTATTAGAAGGTTTTGGAGGTATAGAAATGCACACGTACTGGAGATTCAATCTAAGAGTGTATTCCTTGAGATACTTCTGTACCATTGTCGTCTTCTCTTTTCTCCAATTGTTAGACAATGGATATTAGATTCACCCCAAATTTGTCTTTGCCACATTTCCAGTTTGAATGCGGTGGCACATCTTGTTCTAGCTGAGACATGTACAACTTAAAGCATTGCTGTTTCCCAGCCTCTGTTTATTTCAGTGGGACTCAAGCATAAGCCCAGTGCCAGGCCACTGGCAGTCAGCCTGTGAGAAGTACGTACATGGAATGATGCTTATGTGTAGTTCTTGGCCTATATTTATGTGTACTTAGAGAAGGAATTCAGTTTTGTTTCAACATAGACATAGAAAGCATACCAGGAAAGATCCTGATGAGAACATGTGCTCTGCTTACTAAATAACGATTCCCCCCCCCCCATATATTACTAGTTGTAGTCTTTTAGCAGAAGAACAGAGCTTTGGAGTGCTGCAGGGCCCATGCTGGCTGAAGATTCAGAGGGGTTTGGTTAAAAAAAAAGTCACACTTCCAGATTCTGCACAAAACCGACTAGGTGCTTAATGGTTTAGCAAGTAGAAGCGAGGGACTCTATTAGCAACAAGAAAGCGGATTCGAGTTTGTTGGTCTTTTGGAGCATGCATTGTATTCTGTTGCAATGCAAACACAGCAGTCTTTTCCTCCCCCTTGCCCACTAAGCTATGGAGATCTCCAGATTTCATATTCAGATAAGTGAGATGCCCTCTGGTTCTGTGAAATGCAGTTATTGTATCTCTGTCTTAAGCATTTGCTGGTAAAAACATTATCTACTACATATATACTCAATCATTGTGAGTAATTTGTTATGCTAAGTTATCATGTAGAGTTGGAATTACTCACAAGAAGTTACCAGGTCTGTGCTATCTTGTTTTATTGAAGGTCACCAAACCCTCCCTTATTCTCCTAAAGAACGGGAGGAGGGGTGGAAATAATCCATGCTTACTGCTGCTGGTTTGTTGTTATCCAAGCATGAGCATTTTCATCTCCATTCCTTCTTGCTTTTCTTTTAATCCCTCTTGTTTTGTTCACATGTATTAGTGCCTTTTAAACTAATATGTGGGACTGGCAGTTTTCCCCTCACATGCCAGGTACCAGCACCATATTTATGTCCATTGGCTATAATTGTTGCTTTCTTCCCTGGAAACTCTTCAGGGACTAGTAAGAGATGGCTGAGGGACTGGTGTGAGACCATGGACCACCACTTTGAGTGTCACTGGCATAGATTAATAAGCCTTTAAGACAGGGACCTTATCAGAGGTTCCTGTGGGAGATTACATTTTTGGACTACAGCTCCCAGTATCCTCTAGTGAGGATGGCCACTGGCCATATCGGTTTGGAAATTCTGGGAGTTATAATCCAAAAATGTAATTTTAACAAGCTATGGATCTAGTGTCTGTTGGCAGTCCACATACTGGTAGTACTTCATAATGGTACAGAACACCTACCCACCATATAGTGGAAACTGTGTGTAGTTACTACAGCTATCTTTTTTTATTTATTTATTTGTATCCCGCCTCTCCATATGGATCGAGGCAGCGAACAACTTACAAATAGCATGTATTTAGAAACATTTCTATACATGCCTCCAACAAGCTGGGTACTCGTTATACCGACCTGCGAAAGGATGGAAGGCTGAGTTAACCTTGGAGCCCGGCAGGATCGAACTCACAACCTTGTGGCTTGCAGTACTGGCATTTGACCACTGCACCACCAGGGCTCCTATCTAGTCAGGAAACCTGAGTGGATAATGCTGGTAGCATTTTGAAGCATCATGTTGAATTCCAGGAGACCAGGAAATGAATTATGTGTTCCTTAGAACATATTCTGGGTCCTCTAGCCCTTGCTGAAGGCTAAAGTCAGCTGGTTTATGGCTTTCTGAGATGAAGCTCTCCTGAGATGAACTTCCCTTCCCCAATCTTGTCCTGAGAAGATTTTCATGGGCCTCATAGCTGGTCCTTCACGGTTCTTCCAATGGGATGTCACCTCTCAAAGAAAACATTCTGTGCTATTTTTCAGAGTGTGAGTAAAACCTACTGATTTTAGCTCACAGGCTTTTCAGTAATCCTTTGCACTAAGAATGCTAAAACATTCATTGTCCCTTGTGTCTCTGTGAAGTAGAATGTGTTGCATTTAAAGCAGAACATTTCAGAAGCAAGCAAATAACTAGCTGTCTAGATAGAAATTCTGCTTGCAGGCCTTCACATTTAATAAAAATACACTAAGATTAGGCAGTCAGTTGTAATTGTGTTTATATGTTCTGAGAAAACAGCTGAAGAATGTCTGGGAGAGAAAAGGTATAAACAAGAAGAAATTGTGAAAAATAATAACTATCCACCATTGTCTTTCCTTGCCCTAAAAGATTTTTATGAGTGAAAAATCTACTTGGAAAGACAGCAGTTATACATACAGACTTGCCCCATTTATCTGACTGGCAGACTACTGTAAGAAAACAGAATTGGTTGAAAAACAGAACCCATGTACTGTACTGTAGGGACCATGAAGGACATACAGAGGCTCACTTGCAACTGACAGCACACATGCTGCTTGCAGAGTCTGTCAGCCAGCTTAGTGTCTTTTCCTCCTCTCAGCTCATTTTGTAAGCAGTGTTTACATGTAAGCAGTTCCAGATGAACCTCCATAGGCAAGAAGAACTGGTGAAGGAGCAGAACCCACATCAAATTAAGTAACTTGTCCTTAATTTGCAAGCCTCAAAAGAGCGAGTTGTCAGATAACAGAGTCTTCCTATAGCTCCCTGCAATAGGGCGTGGTCTGTGAGTTTTTTCCATCATTCCCTTAATCAGGGGTGGGAATCATGCATCCCTCTAGATGTTGTTGGACTGCAAATTCCATCAACCATAGTCAATGTAGCCACTGGCAGTTCTTGAAATTGTATTCCATTAACTCTGGGGGTGTGAAACAGTCCATGCAATCAAGATGCCTACTCTGCCTTGGCTCCATTATCAGAATAGTGAGCCAAGTTGCTTTCTTTGCTCCGGAAAGAAGTGCTAGTTGCAGCATACACTGCTAACCGCGTGATCACAGTACACCAGCTTGCTCATAGGGCCATATGCATTCATGATAATTGATTAGTCTTGACGTGAACAGGTGGTGGTTTTATGTGAAGGTACATTTAAGCCAATCACTTGCAGAGGTAATTCCTACTATTTCAGGTCCATAACATCTGTAATATTTTTTTTTTTTTTTGCCAGTATCTGGTTCCTTTGGTTCATATGGCTTGTTAAAAACGGTATAAACAGTGAGAGAGAGTGCCCTGCAAACTCCATTGCTATAATCCCATGCTTCACAGGTCAGAAACCTTTGCTCCTGCAATAGAAATAGCTGAGTAGTATGTTCCTTGTGTCAACAGTGTACTCCATGTACAGGCATTTGATTAACTATGCTCATACTTCAGCTTTGCTGTGATTATTAGATGCATTGAGCTGTTGTACATTCCAGTCGCATTGCATTTATTCAGAACAGTATTGGCTTTTTAAAGCTAGTGTGTTGAATTGTGTTTTTTTTTTCCCTTTAGAAAAAATGGCTAAGATGTGATAGAATGTTGTTTTGTATGGCCCTTGTTTATCCTCATGAATCAGCACTGGATAAAACAAAAAGGCTTGCATTCTTAACAAATTAATATCAAACTCATCAAACAGCTCATGCAAACATGCTATTGTTTTCTAGTATTAGTCACTGAGTACATTGTCGTGTTTTAAAGACAATGTTGGCTTGTTCAGCAGTTAGCATAATATAATGTAAGAATGTGCAGTGGTAGGTGGGAAGCTTCCAAAGAAGCTTTGGATATCATCAGATTGTTAAAAGTGTTCATGCCACTGTATTGCTCCATGATCAAGATTAGTATGATGTACTTGGAGAAAATAGAACAACCCTTTTGTTTGAGTCAGGAATGTTGAGTGTGCAGATATACTGATGATGATAGTTTATGTTTACAGGTCTCAGTCATTTTAATAGAATTATATGGTGATACTCTTCAAATGAGTCTTGTTGATGAAATATATATAACTTCCATTTACCAAATATTTTCTCTTGCTGGGTCTAAATAGGTCACACAAATGTCAAGATCCAAATTTTAGAGTCGCTCTTGAGTTGCAAATAGTCTAATTTGATGAGAGAGGGACTTAGCGTTCAGTAGGGAAATGAAGGCGGGTCTTCCAAGTTACTCAAATGAGAATCAGGGATCAACTTTGTTTCTTATCTTAAATATCTTTCAAAATATATTTTTAAATGTTTAAAAGTACTTCAACTGCAGTTTTCTTTTGTTTTTCAGTCTCTTAGAGGGAGTTCAGGAAGACCTCTAGCAGGTGCTGTCAACACTGATGAGAGATCTTATATGTCAAGGTATGTATTATTTCAAGTTTTATCTGTTTTTGTAATTGATTCTCCACTGGTTCATCCAGTTCAGAACTACCTGCTCTGACTGAAAGCGTCCCTTAAGGACCTCAGGCCAAGTCCTTCATAGGTATGTGTATGTATGTCTTCAGGTCACCTGTTGACATACAGCAACACCATGAATTTTTCAGGCAAGGAGTACTCAGAGGTGGTTTAGTCATTTTCTTCCTCTAAAATACAGCCTGTAGCACCTGATATTCATTGGCAGTCTCCTCTCCAAGTACTAACCACAGCTGACCCTCCTTAGCTTCTAAGATCAAATGGTATCTAGTGCCTTTAGGGTATTTAGGCCTTATTTTATACCTTGGGTTTATGCGCGCAAGATGTGCTCTGTTTTTGAAAAATGGCTTCTTTAAATTATGAAATGGTATTGAGGAAAGTATAGAAAAATGGCTTAAAACAAGTCCATTTTTAAAAAAAAATAAATATAAAAATAGTAGGCTGTTTCAGTAGTTGATATAAACTGTGAATGGGTAAGTCCTAGGAGTCAGTTCTCCTCCATGGTGCCTTTGGGACTTCATGAATTTCCAATTATGTTCCCTCTCCAGAATCAAATGGAAGTCTACTCTTGCTTTTCAAAAATGAGTGTTTAGGTTAAGGAGTACATGTAGCCCAGCAACCTACTTAAAAGATAAATTGCTCTTAATAGTTCCAGTAGAGGCAGTTGACATTTTTTGGAGAGAGGCATAAAATTGAGATCTGGGTAGTCTGGAGGAGCTGAGGGCCACAAAACAGCTTTGGGACTGCATGTGGCTTCAGGCCTGCACTTTGCTCACCACTAGTATAAATGTTACTTCTAGAAAAGACATACTCATACATTGTTGTTACTATTTGCCATAGAGTCAGCTTTGACATAGGGTGACCCTTTGAATCAGAGACCTTCAAGAGCCGTGGGCATCAGTACCTCTACTCAGTACTTGCAAACACACAGCCATATCTTCCATTATTGAATGAATTCATTTGCTGTGTAGGCTTCCTTTTTTCTTATTGCCTTCCACTTTTCCCAGCATTATTGTCATGTCATCTCATGGTATGTCCAAAGTACAATAGCCTCAATTTTATCATTTTCATTTTTTGGGTGAGTTCAGGTTTGATTTCTTTTGGGACCCATATATTGTCTTTTTCTCAGACTGTGATATCTGTGAAACCACAATGGCACTACCTTTTTGTGAAATTTTGGGTTTGTAGGAGGCAAAAGGCTATGGCTTGCTATTGGTAAGGTCTGCCAACTTAGACAGGATTTTGCTGAGAAGCTAGACTCAATATACGAAAAATCTGTTCTGTTACCAATAGTAACAACCACATCAGTGGGGCCAGAAAGGAAGCTACTGGACAGCAGCAATAATGGTAGTGTTGGATAATACTGGCAAAGAATCTCCCAGGCACAACAGCAGTGGTGATTTACGGTAGCTAGCAGTTATTAGTACTGTACAGAAGGAGGCAATGGTAAACCTGTTTGAAATGTCTTTTACCTTGAAAACCCCATGATAAAGACAATTAGGGGACATCATCACTCCTTACTAACAGATGATTATTGTGCTTAAAGGTTTTTCGAGTTCCTGCTATTGCCTTACTCTTTTCTGAAGAGGTGAAATTGATACTTCATAACCATCCGGCACAATTTCTGTGTGATTTCTGTGCATGTTTGATATAATGCAAATTATTGTTGACTCAGACCTAAATAGAATATGAAGAAGATGAGTATATTCTAGTTGCTTTTTCATAGTTCATAGTATGGTGCCCGCATACATACTAATGTAGGATAGGAGAGAAAATGAATTCAGGGGTGATGAAATGTTGGCTGTTCACATCAAATGTTTTTATCACTCACGAGTCTAGTACTTGGGTATTAAATTATTGCACTTCAGCAGGAAGCCAGACTGCATTAATATACCTGCTTGGTAACTAGAGAGGCTTGTACTAGCTACATGCTCATTTTATTGCCATTGAGATTGCCCAACAGCTTTGTTGTCAACTACAATAGGTACTAATAAACTATAGAGCTAGAACAATCTAGTCAAGGTGCTGGCTTCAGGTCAGGATTTTTGAAGGCCTTCTTCCTCTCATATGAACTCACATATATGTTGAAATCAGATCCAGCATGGTGTAGTGGTTTGAGCATTGGATTACACCCCTGGAGATTTAGGTTTGATTCCACACTAGCCCTTGGAAACCCACTGGGTGACCTTGGGTGCATCATGCACACTCAGCACCAGAAAACGCCTTGATAGGTTCGCCTTAGGGACACCGTAAGTTGGAAATTACTTGGAGGCACACAACAACAGTATGTCAATATGTCTCAATCATCTTCTGAAGGCCTGTTGCATGTTGTACCCCCAAAAGAGGATTGTTTGACAACAATGCAGAATGAAGCTTTTTCTCTGACATAATCCTAACTGGGGAATATCCTTCCAAAGGTTTTAAATTAAGTTAGCAAGTTGTCTCTGATAACTTTCTGGCAGGCAGTGAAAACATGTCCTCATTTGTTAAATAGAAATCAAAACATTTTAACTTTTCCTCATTTCAGAGTTCTCTGTGAATTTTATTTTAGTCTTTTGATATTTTCTTCCATCTGTCAGGGATGAAAGGTGATACAGAAATGTCTTTATAAATAAGTGGTCCATCTTCCTTTCGTGAGACTGGATTGTCTGCCCATCCATCCACTTGCCAAGCATCAACTTAGAAGCAGTAATAATGTTTCAAAAGGAAAGTGCTGGTATGCAGCAGAAAAGATGCTGACAGGTCATATAACTTGAGATGCCTCATTCAGATAAGAGAAGTTCCCATGACAGGGAAAGCAAAAATACCCCAGAGCAGTACAAGCTGTAGGGAAATTCCTTTGCTACCTCAAATACAGGCATCAGTGAAATGTTCAGTATGAGCCAAACCCCAGTCATGGGACATTTTCTCTGGAAGTCTCTCAGTCACACCAGAATCTTGTGTCAGGATGGGACAGGCTCTGATGCCTATGAAATAATCTGTATGCTTGGGGAGGTGAGAACCTAATACCCAGAAACTCTCAGGCTGCTGAGAGTCCCATAGGATTGGGAAAGAAGACATGTAGTATCACAACATGAATTATGAATTCTTGTCCTGATTTCACTGAAGGATTTTTTTTTCTGTTCATCCAAGCTGAGTTGGTGAAACAGTTCTGTAGTGTTGCATATCCAATAATTAAAGCTTTTTTAGTAGTCTACATTTTTGTTCTTCATGATCTACATTTTTCATAACATCTAAATACAATTTTTTTCCTGTCCTCACAGTCTTTTTAGTAATTCTTGACTATATACAGCCAGCCCTTTACATTTACTAGGGTTAGGGACACAGGACCTATGCAAAAGTGGAAAAGCCACAAATACCAAAATGTGTGTGTGTGTGTGGGAAGGGGACCAAGGCATGGTGGGCAAAGCAGACACCAAGGGTCCAGAAAAGGAGAAATGAAAGGGATGGGTCAGCCTGGTGGCCATTGCTTCCTCTCTCACACCCATTTCCTCCCTTGGATATGTGTGGAGCATCAGGAAAGGGTTCATGGTGCTGAGAAATTGGGGTGCAAGTCATCTTTAGCTGGCCAGGCAGCAGCTGGTAGAGAAGGAAGTGGACTAGAGGCGGGTTTTTTAAAAAGTGCTGTGTGACCTGATTGGAGTGACTGAGAGGAAAGTTTTCCCTAGGAAAGAAACCCTTGAGGTGGGGGACACAGGTAGGAGAAACTCTCAGATAAACCCATGAAAGTTAAATCTTTGAATATGAAGAGATGACTGAATCTTAATATTCTTTGCAAACTCCCTGAGTAAGAACCCCATCTCCATGCTGAATTGCCAGTTGTAGCTGCTGGGCTGTGAGTGAGGCCAGGACCCAGTTTGATGCTGCTGGAGTATATGCCAGTGCATTTGTGCTGGACCTCAAGAAGGGAAAGCATACTGCCTTTTCCTCAGTAGTGCAGTGGCAGTTAAATGTCACTTCATGGCACCCCTGTAACCAGTCAGTGGGCATTTGGTAAGGAGGGGGGAAATAGAGTGGTACCTTGCTATCACCCAGATGCAGTTACACAACCAAAAGGAAAAGCACTGCATGAATAGGTATTGCGTACAGACTTGTGTAATGTCCATGAAAATACTTAGTCAATGTAAGCCCCAGTTAATGTTGATATAAGTTGTCAAGAAGAGTCAGTCTTCTCTCTGCAAAGGCACTCCATGGCTTAGATTTGAATCCAGATTTGCCAGAGTGATCATACATGATGGGTGGCACCTATATAAAGGGCCTATTCGGTGGTGACATTATATTTATAGAAGGGTCACTCAAAAGTGCCTGCCTGACATTTTACATAGTAATCTTTTGGGTGCTAGGTGAAAACAGTTTCACCTTTCACCTCCTCAGTTTTTAAATTTTTTTAATCTTAAAAATCTTCTAATGGTTTTATGAGCTGTTGGAGGTGTTCAGATCTTTGAAATAGTTCATTTTGTTGTACATACATTATGTATTGATTTTACCATCTGTGAGTGGTTCTATTTTGTAGGATTTTTATGACTTTATGATCTTACACTGGTGATGTTAGCTTTTAAACTGCTCAGAAAACGTTCTGTTATTATAGAAAATGTGGAAAGTAATATAAAAATAAAGTGAAAATCTGGACCATACTGGATCTTGCTCAGTAGTCCATTCCCAAGGTTTCACTCCAAGCTTTGCCACCATGGCCTTAAGCAAGCCACTCAAATTCCTGTGTATATATTTATTCAATATAGAGCGAGTATCACTGACCTATATCCTAAGGCTGACAGTCAACTGAGTTCTCAGAAGTGCTTGGAGTTATTCAGCTGCTGCTCAATTACAGCATACATGGAGACTCATATAAGATTGAGCCTTTAATGTAACATATTATACTTTTGCCAGCCTTTGCAGCTCAAAAATTCATAGTGGAACTTTAGAATTACAGAAAGTATATTAAATTCACCTATCAGTAAACAACATGTAGTTCTTCAGCTGAGGGTGTCATGTTGTTTAGCTTGAGTAATAACTGAACTTTAAGTCTACTTGTTTCTACTAGGATCTTCGTGCAATGAACAATAATTGTTTTATGGGCTGTGCAGTCCATCTAAAATGAATCTTTTTAAAACTGATGCAGAGTCTGGCCTGGGCAGCTGCTGACCAAGCAGCAAGAGGTCTAATTTAACTAATGGAAGATTTAGAAATTGTACAAATGAGAGAGGCAGTTCTTGTATGCATTTAATTTGAATGGTTAAAGTCTGTCAGGCTAAGCTTTGGCTATTCCTATGTTGCTGTGCTTATTCCTGCTCACTTGTGCCTCCTGAATGGTGTTGCAAGTGATTTTCCATTTCAGAAGACAGTTTGGGTAGGTCATGGTAGCTGTATTCGAATAGTTGTATCTTTACTTGTAAATCAAGAAATTAGGGTTACCATGTTTGGAATAAGTCGAGATATTCAGCCAATTTCGAACTGGGTTTTCAGCTTCTAGCTTGCTCTGTTCTTGGTAGCTATAATTTCCTAGATCACATGTGACAGGAAACCATTGCTAATTGAAGACGCCCTGGTTTATTTCAGTGTACTAGGGGGGAGAGAGGGGAGAGAAAAGGTGGTAAAGAGGGAGGGGAGAGAGAAGGTGGTATTTGTGTCCACAAGGCTTATTAAACTAAAATATGCTTGTTCAAATGCAGTTTGTATGGCTCAGGTCAGATACTGTGCTAAACCATGTTTTTGAGCTCAGAATACAGAACTTGGGGGAGGGGGGACTTTTTATACTATAATTCCCAGAATCTCTTATTCCTCCATGGTCATTGGCTATGGGATTCTGGCAGCTATAGTCCAAAACAGTATTTTTCTAAGTTCTTCTGCAATGTATGAGAGTGCTATACCTTAAAAATATTTGCTTGTTCTCTTGTTTCATCTGTTCAGGGCTTCAGAATCTAAATACTGTCTCGTGAACTTTTGAGAAGAAGCAACATCATGGCTTCTACTTCTCGCAGGAGTAGTTCCTGATTAGAAACCATGGTTTTTAAAGTTCGATATTGCATCAAATCAAAACTGTTATTAGTCATGCCTAGGAATTGTGTCTGACTTGAACCTGTAACTGTTGTCTTTAAGGGAGCATATGAAAATAATAGATGGTTCATAAGTTTGTTCTTGCACAGATATCATGGAACACTACTTTATGCATCTTGTATAAAGCAAGATTAATTGTATCTGATTGGGATCTATTGCTACTTGGATTACAAGAAGGACAGGCAGATGTGCAGAAATTAAAGCAGCTCTATGCATATCTGTTATGAATCATCCCTCCCAAAAAATCTTGGTTAAACTGATAGAGCAGGAAAGTGACAGCTTAATCTGTATCTCATTTGATTGCATTGTGGGGGTTTTTGGGTTTTTTTACCATTTATCTGTGGGAAAGAAATTGCATAATGATAAGCTTCATTGGTACTTTCCTTGAGTTTAGCTTCTCTTAAGGATTAAATATAGAACTTCCTGTTTCATGCCAGCCCTTCAGCTCTATCCGCAATTAAGAATTCCCCTCTTCTATTTCCAGTCTAAAACTGTAGCCTTGCAAAATGAAGGAAGTGAATATTGCTGTTGAGGGCAGTCTTTAAGTAGAAAAGTAGATTCACATAATGATGGCCGAAACTTTAACCCAAAGTGCACTGTCAGTTTAAACAACTTATTGTTACACATATTATTCTGTTGATGTAGACATAGGAAACATCTAGAGCATAAAAGAAAAATGTGGCATGCTGACTGTACATTTGTGCATGATTGTGAATGTAAGAATTGCATGAAGATGTCAAGCAAACAGATACTGCATAGACGAAGACAGTTTGGCTCTCTTCAAATGCAAAGATAGTAGCAACTCAGGCATCCACTGCTAGCCTTAGATTAAGAAAAACAAAGCAATGGTTTCTTGTGTGACATTCAGCAGAAATACAGAGGAGCAACAGTCCTTATAACAAGCAAATCTTGCACTAGGTCAAATTTGGAAGGTCCAACATACCATTCATTCCAGCAACTTTTGCTAGCTGTCATATGTAGTGGTGTCCTGATGAATAACTAACTAATCAGGTCTATGCATTTTGATATTGATCATAAACCTCAGCAGCTGAAAACATCTACCAAAAACTTCTGTACCACATCTACTCCCTTAATTTTTTTTTAATATTTAGCCCAATACAGCATGCACACTTGTGAAATTATAGTTGATTCTAATAAAGCTATTGCATACTTGTGGATATTAGATTTCATTTTACTCTTTATGTATCATTATGTCTGCTTTCATCTATGAAGACATAGGTGTTTCTTATGTGTAAATGAGATAATAATGCCTGGATGCTCGAAATTCCCTCTCATGCCTACTCTATGATAGCAAATCTGAAAGATCTCATAAACGTCATATGCTAGCAATAGTACATAAAGAAAATTGGACGAAGCTACAATAGTAGGGGTGGGTGAAATGTGATGGATTAGCTACAGGTTCCTACTTTGAAGTATAGAATCAAAGCTTTCTCTCATTTCCACATTCCTATCACAATCTGAAAGGGCTCTGCATTTGTGTATGTAGAGAGATTTGTTGGGGTCCTGTATTCCCCAACCAACATGCTACGCTGGGTGGGGATAGTGAGAGTTGAAATCCAGCATATCCAAGAGCACCAGGCTGAGGAAAGCTGCTCTAGAGTCTTATTTCATGCATTACTGAAAAGACTTCTATAATTATCTCCAAAACAAGTTCATCTCTGTCATCTGATGAAAGAGCTTGAGTCCTATGAAAGCTTATTCTGCAACATATTTGTTAATCTTTACACTATCGAAAGACTCCAACACATTCATTCATTTGCTCCCAAGAACGTTTCATTCCATAGAAACCTAGTTGCCATAGTTTTGAACTTGGAACTTTTGAGTGAGTTTGGCTACGACTGTGCATCTGCAAAGACATTTCACTGTTTTCCACTCCTTTCTTAGTTACTTTCCCTGCTCTCCCTTTGAATTCTAAGCCCTTTGACCTTTTGTCCAGATAGCTCTAGTATTTCCTGTTTAGATTGTATTAGCAGTTATATACAGATTTATGGGAACTAATGTGAGCCCTCTGATTTATAAGAAGGTACAGATTCTGTGTTGTGGCTTTCCCCAAAAGTACATGCTCAAGTATTGTGATAATTCTGAAAGGAGAAGTACTGGATAAATAGAAAACTTTGTTTTCCCTTCCCTAAAAATCCCTGGCTATCCTGTCTGAAGTCCCAAAGGCAAGGACTTTTTATTTTTGTTTCCGTGTTTTGTTTTGTTTTTTTGTGACAGACAAGGTGGAAGTTGTTGACTGTTCTTGGTGTTGCAAGCACTAAATAATGAAGTTCATTCCACTGATAACCCCATGCTAATGTGAACCAGCCAGACCAGGGAAGAATGTTGCAGTTGAATGACCAAGAATCCTCTGCATTCTCTCAGCACCAGTCAGGAGAAGGGAAGGCCAGGCTTGTTGAAAATGAGTTGATGCTGGAAAGGACTTCAGTACAGGCCTTTGGCACTTGTGTCTTTCTGTAGATATGCCTGAACATTTTTCACCAAAGGCTTTATGGTACAAAACTTTATACTTAATTAAATATCTCAACATCCTTGTGAAGAAATGAAACCAGGTGGCAGTATTGTGCATATGAAAGAAGCTAAGCCTAAAGCTGCAAGAATAATAATAATAATAATAATAATAATAATATAATAATAATAATAATAATAATTATTTACATCCTGCCTCTCCCGACGGATCGAGGCGGTATACAACAGTACATCAAATACATTAAAAACAATTAAAACATAACCCATCCTCCCCACCCACCAATCCATCTAAAAACCCCTAAAACACATTAACTATTAAGAACAAGAGGACAGTTGGTGGGAGGCGGTGGAGCACTAGTCTGGGAAGGCCTGTCGGAAGGACAGTCTTGACTGCTTTTTTAAAGCAGTCAAGACTGGTAATATGCCGGGTCTCTTTCGGCAGGCCATTCCATAACTTGGGAGCGATAGAAGAGAAGGTCCTCTGGGTAACCGCAGCCAACCTAGTTCTTACTGGCTGCAGTAAATTCCTCCCAGAGGACCTTAATGTGCGGGGCAGATTATATGGGAGAAGATGATCCCGCAGGTAGGCTGGCCCCAAGCCAAGAAGAGCTTTAAAGGTAAGAACCAACACCTTGTACTGTGCCCGGAAACTAATAGGCAGCCAATGTAAGGACTTCAGGATTGGTGCTATATGGTCAGTTTTAGATCTTCTGGTGACCAACCTAGCTGCCATATTCTGAACTAATTGAAGTTTCCGGACTAAGGATGCCCAACTTCATCTGTTCAGTTCTGATTTCTTGTGGTACCAGAGGCATATATTACATACATTAGCAGGGTCCTTCTGTAATATTGCCTGAAGTATAACTGTATAACATGTCTCTTTTATTTCATGTTAAATGAGGGAAGGGTTGTTGTTGTTGTTGTTCTGAGCCTTCAGGTTGTTTCCAACTTATGATGACCCTAAAGCAAAGCTATCACAGGGTTTTCTGGGCTGAGAGTGTGCGATGCAGCCAAATTCATCCAGCGGGTTTCATCCAACGGGTTTCTGTGGCTGAGCAGAGAATCAAACCCTGGTCTCCAGGGTCATGGTCCAATATTCAGATCACTTCACCATGCTGGTTCTTGCACAACCAATAATTTCTAAGAGTGCTTCAAGATGAGGATTTTGTTATGAGATGGCCCTGCCTCATTGACAGAATCTTGTACAATAGGTTTGTAACCTCATTTTCTTCAATTTGTAACCCACGTTTTCCCACACACTCTTCTGTCTTTTTTTCCAAGCATCAAAAACTGTAAAGATGGAAAAGATGGAGTGACTGCACAGTGTCTTTTTGATAGCCTGGAGATCTACCAAAAGGTCTATAAGCATTGTTTTGCCTGTATAAGTACCATACCTGATCTTCTCTGTGGTGTAAAAGACCTACTGTGACCAGATTAGTAGGCAATACAAATTTTGAAGGTCAGATTCAGATTAATGTAAATACAAGCTGGAATACAAAAGGCTGCTTTAGGCATAATCAATATCCACCCCAATGCTGTTTCATAAATTGCTGTTGAAATGCTCCCTAATTTAAAACCAGTTCCTAGTCAACAGAGTGAGACTGTTGATCAAGGCATCTGCACAGCCAAAGCTCTCTTGGATACAAAGAAGCAGTTTCAGATTCTTTTGGACCCAAACTTTCTCCTTGCTCTCTAATTTAATTCATTGCATTCTAATGTTTTCACCCTCGTGTGCCACCTTCAGTTGGGTAGCATTTATTCTTGTGGTTCTCATAGCTGAGATTTAGAGATTTACAATAATGATGTTTAGTGTTGAACCCTTTATTAGTGATCAAATCTGGCAACTGGGGTGGGGAATAAGAATGGTCACATTTGAATTAAAGCAAATGTCATTCTTTAAAATTCATATCTGTTAGCAAAATTGTTAAAATACCTGCTTTGAGTATTTTGTCTCATGTTTTCTGAGAATAAGACTGGATTAAAAGATGCATGACACAATTTCTTACTAGCCAAGAGCAGGCCTTCTAACTTCCTGGTCCCCAGTCCTGTATCCTGCACACCACGATGTCAAACTATACAGATGGCTATTCAGAAGATTCCTTTGCAAACCATTCTTTCAAAAAGAACCAATGTAGTCATTGTTCAGAACTTCAGTGCTCTTTCCATAGCTGCCAGCCAGCAGAGTAATTGGCAGAACAGTTGACTCAAATGCCTGCACAAGTAAAGAATTGTTATCCTCTTCATGACCTACTAACTAAATGACACACATACTACACCAGTGAAACACTTGAGTGATTGCATTTATGGCTATTATCAGTCTGCACACATCTTTATGTGCAATTAAAAGGAACTATTTCCGCAAATATATTACATTTGCCCTATTAGAATTTGGTATGTGTGTTGTTTAATCAAGCACCAAGCTTTTATGGACAAAAAGTCCTAGTTCTGAGAAGACATTGGAGAAGTAGAGGAGAAGAAGGTCAATGCCATTTTAAAAATACTGTTGTTGTTATTTTGGAATTCCTGAGTTACCAGTTGTCACAAGTTTTCTGTGAAATCATAGAACAGCTAGTCAGGCTTGAGGCTGAATTCACCATCAGTGACATAAAGTGTCTACTATGGGTGATCTAAAGACCGGTTTGTGAATACTAAATGCTACTCATCTTATATTCACTTCTGTATTTGTTTTGCTTTCTCTGTGAATGTGGCATATTATCAGTACCCAGAAAGATGTTGATTATAGTGAAGAAGACCGAAGCAAAAATCTCTTCTCATGGCAGGGCTGGGGTCCAGACCATCTGAAAGACCATATTTTCCTATATGAGCCTATGTGAGCATTAAGATTTGTAGAGGTGTATGTATGTTCAGGTTTTCACAGTTCATTTGCTGAGTGTACCTATATTAAAAACATCTGATTTTTACCATGATGACACATGCCTCAGTTGCATCCTGTTTTGGTTACTATAAGACACTCTTCATGGGGCTGCCCTAGAAGAATGTTCAGAAATGTCAGCTGATCCAAAGAGTTGCAGCCAGATTGCTCATTGGGACTGTTTACAGAAACTGTACACAATCACCTTGTTATAACAGCTCAACTTGCTGTCGTACTCGGAGATCTTCAAGGGAGTCACTTCTCGTGAACTTACCATTCTCACATTCTAGCTGCTCCTACATTCTTTAACTCTCCTCCTAAGAAGGCTAGATTGCCTCCGTTCCTGTCCTTTCATTGGCAGTTGACAAACCTTTTCATTCCAGAATGCCTCTGGGAAGTGAGTTTTATCCCCAAAAGTGGGGTTTTATAGTGCACTGTACTATGTTTATCTTTTCTTTTTAATTTGGTAAGTTTCAAGTGGTTTTAATTCTGTAGAGAGCGTAATGCTATTTTGTCGTGGGTGCTGTCACAAAATAGCTGCCTTCCTGTATATAAATAGCATGCATGCAGCAGTTTCTCAGAAAATCCATTTTGCAGAAAAGCACACTGATCAGGCTAAAAGACAAATAATTTACCCAAGTAGATGAGTAGAAGATATCATCAGGATGTGAAACTCAAAAGGCAAACCTACTCCTTTGAACTCGCAGTTCTTATTTACTCAGGATCAGATCATCCCAAACTCTCCCCAGTTTGGGATTACATCTCCCCAACAACCCCAGCACAGAAGAACCACTCATCTGAATCACTTATTTCTCCACTTTCAACCCTTCATTAGAAACACATGCACATTCTTTGCTGTCCCTTCCATTGGATTGCGTTACAAGTTTCCCCTCCTGTTAATGTCCACAGATTTCTCAATCTCAACCCTAGTCAAACTTCCTCTTTCTCAGTACCAGACCCCACACCCCAGACTCTTTCACCCAGCCCTCCTCTGATCTTCTTCCTGATCAACCCTGGTTTCCAAGTGCATAAAGCATCCCAAACATGGAAATCTAATTGAGACATTACTGTGATGGAACATGATTACAGAGATGTCTTCAATCCTTTGCATTCAATACAGAAAAGTCTAGGATGCTGCTAGAGGTGCGGAGATTGCACAACTGCTTATGTCTCCAGTGTCCATTAAGCAGTCAATTGCCTAAAAGTTGCTTGTGATAACAGCTGCTGTGGTTGCAGTTTTACACAGGAAAGTTCTAGTAGTTACTCTAGTATTTAGTTGTCCTTCATCCATACATCAAACAAGGAACTTCAGCCACTGATGTTCTGTTACTCATACAGAAAGCCTGAACACAGTGAGATCATAAGTTAAGTACAGAGCACATGTGTTTATGTCCAAGTTTCATTTCCTGACTTCTTCAGGTAGGACTGGAAGAAACTTTTGCCTGGAACCCTGGAGAACCACTACCAATAGTATCTTTATCACACTTTTTGCAGAGATGCTGTGCCCAAGTAGTGAAAGAGGTCTGTTTATCATAGCACTTGTTTTTCTTCACCTTCATATATTGTATTGAACATGTGTTTCTTTAAAAGTTATTGACCATTGGAAAGTAAACAGAGCCATGATTTCCATATATAATGTGGCACATAGGATGGGGGGGAACTGATGGGATAAATCCTAAGAATATCAGTTCCCTTTAACATGTACTTCACTCATGGGAAACTGTGACAGGCCCCATTTTTGTCTGTGCTGGAAGCTATACTGCCACATTTTCAGCTGAAAACCAGTCGAAGTGAGTTTCGTAACTGATTGGAAATCTACCTCTATCTTTTAAATTCCAGATCTTTCATCTAGTTTGTGACCGAGTTTGGGAACTGGGGTGTTTTGAAGAGACATTGATGTTCCACTTGCCATTTGAGGATGTTTTTCACCTGTGTTTTGAAAAAGTATAGAATGAGAAGTTGGGCTCAGTTTGGGCTTGGAGCCACAAAAACGGGCTCACAGAACATATTACCTGCATGATTTTCCTACCCATAGTCTGGTTTGGTTCTTGATATTAATAGTCCTGAACTAGATGGGCCAAGAGTATGACTCAATATAAGGCAGTTCTGTATGTTCATATTTATTGTTGGTTGATCATGCGCTGCTGCTAGTAGTGGCTGTTTCACATAAGTAGATAACAATTTATCATTGGTTAGCAGGGTAATATCACAATTGTCAACAATGGCCTAGTTTACATAATGATATACTTTTGTATCTTATAAAGATACTTGATTGTTTTTTCCCCCCAAGTATGCTTCTTGGAGGGCATTAATAAAGATACGAGTGGTCCTTGGGGAGCTCATAAATCTTGCGGCAACCATTGAGGTTGAAATTTCCCCAAAAGAACCATGCTCTAACTCTGTTACTTTTGCTTTTCTGAATCCTTACTTGGGAGCAGGCTATCTTGGGGAGGGTTGTAAAGATGATTAGCAAGTGATGTCATGGCTTGGCTGGGCTGAGTTGTTGGGGCAGCAAAAGCTGGTTTATAATGTAAATACTGTTAGAATGTTTATCGTTGGTTTTTTCATTTTCCTTATTTGTCGAGCAGTCTTGAAGAGAATGAAAAGTTTTCTGGTGCAGCTTAGTAACTAGAGAGATTTCCATAAAAAGGCACAGACATTGCTTTGAGGAGCAGAAAGGTTTCAGAGTTGGCAATGGCAAGTGAGCCCTGACCTTTTACAGAGAGAAAATATTGACCTAAATCATTCTCTGTTGGGGATGGGAAAGTAATCTTGGTTTTCTCACCACTATAATTTTCTTGCTTAATTGCACATACTTCTGTGCAATTGACTGTGAAAAAAATAAATTGCATAAGCAAGTATTAATGTATCTGAGGGTAGAATTTTAAGGAGAGCCTTCTTGGCTGGAGTTCACTTCTCACTGCTTGTGTGTCAGTGCTACAAGGCTTCACCCATATGAACCCTGTTTTCATACCATTTAACATCAAATAATAAAAGAATATATAATTTTTGTATTATTGCTTGGTGTCTCTTAAGAATATTCAGGAATTTCAGGGGATTGGAAGATATCTCACATAGTGCTTTTGTTCTTTTAATAGCCCCTTATACTTTCATTGCTGTTACTGTGCTTTTTACTACCTGTTCTCCTCCACGTCAGCTCAGTTTTTTTCACCCCGTGAAATCTGTATCTTACTCACTACTCCCCCCTCAAATATTCCAGAAATTGGAATCTTGAAAGTAAACTCCACTATGCTTGGTGTCATATTTCAGTGCCTGCAATTTGGTAATTGTGGTCTTGGTCCAATTAAATCATAGTTACCATCCCAGCAATTAGTAATGTGCCCTTCCCTCCCTCCACATTTGCCAAGGTTCAAAGCTATCCATGTTTCTTAAGCCACAGTTTCCTGTGACATCTAAACTGGAAACTGTGGTCAAGGGGCTCCTTCCAAATCAGGATGTACTTTAATTATTAGAAGAGTACAATTAAGAACTCCTTAAAAGTATTGCTGTTTTTCTGGATGGAGATCTAATGCTGAGATTGCCCATATGCACTGCATAGTAATTGCTTGCTAGTTGCTGCTAGGCATGCACTTGAGCAGCTGTCAGTCTGATCCATTAACAGGGCAACCGTATGTCCATCTGCACAGAAATAAACCCATCTGAATCCAATGGGGTTTACTCTCAGGTGAACATTTTACAAGCTTTCAGCCTAACTTATATTTTCCCCAATCTTGGTTTAGCCCAATAATTGTGTACTAAATCAATGACATGGAAAGAGTGGGTTGATTAACAATATGTACTCTTGGATTATTTCATGGATGTGGAACCCTGTTATGCCATATAAAAGAGCAGTGTAGAACACTGTAGTACTGCATAAAGGAGAGGAGAGTGAACACTGTAGGGTGCAGAGAAAGGGAATAACATTTTGCAGACACATGGGGCAGTATGGAAAAAAAGAAGGTAAAACAAGGTTATAGAGACCTTTAGTTGTTGGGGTGGGAGGGAAGAAAAGGATACGCTGGCCTGTGGTGCAGATTAAAAACATGGACAAGAGTTCAGGGAAATGAATCTGGGAGAGATGTGCAGGAAGCTAGTAGGGCAGGAGAGTGATCTGGAGAGAGGCAAGGGAAAAGAAAGCTGTGTGAGTGTTGGACATTAATGAATGTATTGGTTGAATATGGTGTGTGCAGAAAGATTGACTGCTGTGGTGTTTGGGTTTGTGGGAGAGACAGGCTGGGTGGTTTTATGGATTGGCTGCCCAACAGTAGAACTAGCATAGTCTTTTTGTTTCCCTTTAAATAGAGGAGCTTTGGAGTATCACCTTTAGCTCAGAGTCTGAGTGTGGTCAAACTGTGCTCTACTGGCTAATAATAATAAAAACAATGTTGAAACACAGGAAAACAAATATTTCACCACATTTACAAAATTTGATCTATAAATTTATGAACACAAGCACCCTGGGGAAAAAATAATAAATTAAATGTGGGAATAAGTTTGTGAGGGAAATTGTACTATTGTATTCTTAAAAGAGAGAGAGAGAGAGATTGAGAGCGCCTGGATTTTAATTGTCCCCTTTCCTATGTTTGTAGTTTCTCTTGTTTGATTGTTCTAAACCAGCTGTTGTGTTCATACCCTAGCTGAATGGGTTGAAACCCGAGTTGTTTTATCTGTCTTGTATTAGTGTACTATCTGTATTTACTTATGTGAAATGTAATAAAATGGTTGGAACAAAGATTTGTATCTTACCAAGTAATCACATGCAGCTGTTTTAAAAGCTTGTAAACCTAGCTGGTCAAAATGCACAGGCAGGGAATTTGTGTAATGAATTATTCTTGAACACATACTTTGCTGGTGGAGTTTACTCTGTGTGCTTGTGTTTTAATTTCGGGTTTTTTAAAAAAGTAATATTTGTGTTAGATCTGCATGTAAATAACATTTCTTTCAAAGAGAATATATCAACTAAAATAGCATTGTTAACTGAAGCTTTTGTTTATTGTCTTCAATGCATTTTCCCATCAGTTCAGCATGGTATGGGGCTTTGTTTTTTTAGTGGGTTTGGTGTTGCAAATGTTTCATTCTCTTCCGGAGAGACAAGATAAATAAGTAGGCTGATGAATTTTGCTCCCACTTAGAAGTGCCAAAAAACCCAACAACACTACCTTTGCATGTAGACTGTTTGTTTGTGCACCCACAGGTTCACAATTGTAATTGACAAGCTGTAACTGTTAACCAAGAGCTATTTCTGGTGAATGTTGATAAATGAGTTTTCCCCTCCGAAAAGTTTGCCATCCATTGTGGAGAACTCAGAGAGGGAAGGCACCTTGTGCCTGGAGAAGGAAAGAGGGCACAAGTCTTCCCCTGATCCCCCTAACCTCTGCTGAAACCTTGCAGTAAATTGTCCCATCCTGCCCTTCATTCTTCTGTACCTGTTAGAAAACTCAAAAGAGAGTTGATAGAGTAACCACTACAAATGGTGATTGGATACAAAGGCAGCCTGTGTATTTTGAACTGCTGTCAACCTGGCATCGGACCAACGTGGTAAAGTGGTTAAAGTGTTAGAGTGATAAACTGGGAGAGCCAGGTTTGAGTTTCCACTTAACCATGAAACTCACTGGTCACCTTGGGCCAGGAACACTTTTTCTCAGTCTGACCTATCTAACAGGTTTGTTAAATGGGAAGGAGGTGAGGCATCTATACCATCTTGAGCTCATTAGAGGAGAGGCAGGGCATAAATGTAAGCTCAGCTTTACTTCAGTTAACAATGTAGATGTGTTCCTGGGTATTTTGTGTGTATGTGTGCGCACGTGCGCATGCGCTTTCAAGTCACCTGTTAACTTATGGCAACACTATGAATTCCATATGGTTTTCTTAGGCAAGGTATATTCAGAGGTTATTATGCTAGGTCTTCCTCTTAAATAATGTTTACAGCACCTGGTGGTAACTGGTGGTCTCCCATCCAAGTCCTAACCAGGGCTGAGCCTACTTAGTGTCCAAGATCAGACAGGATCTAGTGCCTTCAGGGTATTTAGGCACTTCTTGGGGCATTACTTTAATATTTGTTTTTTAAAAAATAATTTGCACCAACAACAGAAAAAACAGAAGGTTTAGGGATAGATTCTCCGTTATGAAAAAAAGATTATCAGCTCCATGTGTTTCAGCAAACTTTTTATTCAAAGCTAACAGTATGCACTTGGGAAATGAGTCAACCAGATCAGGTAAGCCTTACATAAGTAAACAAAAGGAATTTGAGCCTTCTAGCGGAAGCCACTTTAAGGCTTCTTTCAAAATGCTTTCAGGGAGCATTTTTTCTTTCACCAGCCTCCACTTCTTATGATTTCCATTTTGATCACCATGCTTCTAGATCTGTGCTTTTTTAATATGCTGAGATGGCTGGTGAGATGGACTATCTGCTGTCCCTTTCTCTCTTTTTGCTGTTCTCATGTGCTTAGGGATTCTGGAGGCAGCTGCCGTTTACCTTGCCTTTTGTAGGCAGGCACATATAGCTAAAGTTGGATCAGCCAGAGCAGAATCCCACCCTTCCCTGCTGAAGCTTTAGTGTGTTATATATTCCAGACACACTGTTGCAATATGATGCTGAAATTCTGTATTTCCCCATCTTTCCTTTATCATCCTCCTAATGCCAGTGCTTTAGAGGGGAAAAAAATTCCAGCTTCATTAGAGGCTTGGTTAACGGTGGTTAATTAATTAATTAATTAATTAATAAGCAGAATAGGCTCATCACATTATATACCATTGAACAAAATTATACACCTTTATAACTGAATGCAGAGAAACAGTAGTAGTATGCAGAGACTCCTTGTGTGCGTAGTAAGTATGCTATACATTATTTCATATAGAGAAAGTTGAGTTCACACTATTTTCTTTTCTTTTTCAGATTGTCAGTATTTGTATAGACCACATCATGCGTGAGTACAAGCTAGTGGTCCTTGGATCAGGCGGCGTGGGGAAGTCTGCTTTGGTGAGTTGAGTAGCAACAAAAACGGCAACAACAACACTTTAAAAAAACACTAATTAGTCTTGTCAAAAAAGCAGTCCTGGAATTCACACCACTGGCTATTATTGCCATAATTAATAGCTGAAAGACTTGTACCTGCAGTCTTAAGGGGAAAAATGTAGTATTTAGCCTGGAGGTCATATAGGAGCAAGAAGGTTGAGGAATTAGGAGTTGTGAGAAGAATTGCCATCAGATTCTGCAATCAGGTTGCTATCTCTAATGTATGCTAGTTTTCTGGCATCTGCATAGTTGTTTGCTTGTTTATTCTTGGCGTAACGTTCATTTTCTACTACACTTTCCACTTTACATGTGGGAAAAGTGTCCTTGGCTTTCATAATGTACTGCCAATAGGAGTAGTTTCTTAACTGTAGAGAAGGATAACCGGGATACAACAAGGAAGGATTGAGACCTGTGATGGCATCTTCCTTGGCAATTAGCTCATGTTTTTTGATTTTATGATATGTTTTATGAATACATTTTAATTAAGTGCCTGTTTCTAAGATTCTGCAGTAGTTATGATGAATTTCTTTTGGAAAACATTTTCTTTGCATTTAGTTGTAATTGCAGTCACAAACCTTGTGATATGTGCCTGTATTTTTGCTACAGAAAGTGGTGCCTGTCTGTGAGCCATCAGTTGCTGGTCCACAGCACATTTCCAGGAAATTGTGCTAACATGATAATAACATGGCACGAATATGGCACTGGTCCTTGGGACATTATGGAAAAAATTGCCAGTCCAGCACATCAGATGGCTTAAGAAACACCTCTCTAAGCTGACTGAGCTATTTGAGTTGAATTGTGAGACATTTAAAAAGAAGGCATTTTAGATGCTAGGAAACATGAGTGGCCATTTTAAATTATAAGCCTTAAATTGCTATTCCTCCCTCCTGACTGTTTTCCTGTTTTTAGTGACAGTAGCCTTGAATAAAATAAGATGTGTGGTGTTGGTCTTCAAAGAAAATGAATTACAGATGTTGTTGCATTCTAGGGCTGATGGTTTGCCATTCACTGTGATGCTGAAATAGACACATAAACTGCAGGGACAGGATGAGACCATTTTTAGAGCTTGCCCATGTAATGCTAAACTTTAGTAAAACCTGAAGAAGGGTGGGAGCATACCCCCTGCTCCAAAGAGTACATACTTCTTCCCTAAAACTGTTCGCATTATGTTGATAGAGCTACTAAACCCAGTTTGTCCACTTAACTGTTTTAGATTTGGACTTCCTGGATAACTCAAGAACAAGAGCTGTCTTTGCTATTATAGGAATGGTAGCAACCTCTTTCCCAGCAATAAGACAATGAATGGAAGGGTTTTTAAGACTGTACAATGTTCTGCTCAGTTGTTCATATAGCACTATTGTAACAGGAGCGAACACTGTGACAATCTCCCTGTGGCTCTTTGTGATTGTGCCTTACTGTCCATTTCCTTGTGAAATAAGATGATGAACTTTTTTTAAAAAAAGTACATCTTTGTAGCATACCCTTATTCTTACTGAAATGTTTATACAAACCTGTAGAATGGAAATAAGTAAATTTGAGCATGTGTCTATGGAAAGAGCAAGGAGTATAAGTTTAAAGCTGGTATAGTCCGTATAGCAAACATAATTGACCAAAATTGCTTTTGAAGACAGCAGCTATGGTCTAAGAGTCTCTTCTGTTCATGTTGTTTACCAAAAAAAAAAAGAAAGAGAAAAAAAAAGGACAATTTAATTTGAAAGTTACTATCAAAAAAAGCTTTGTTGGACCCCTGCCATTTTTAGCAGGGTTCCCATCTCCTCAATTGTCAAAGTATACCGTGATTGCATGCATGTGCCTATCAGTAAGCCGATAGGTGACTTATGGTCACGTTATTTGAAAGATTTCTTCCTTCCAGATCTACTAACCCAGATGTTAGCTTTGAGGTCTTTTCTAGGTGTATTCACCAAGTGAAGCACAGGACTTTCTCAGCAGTGGCTCCTTAGTTGTGAAATGCCCTCCCTTGAGAGGCATGTCTTGTGCCTGCTTGAGAGAGGGGTGACACCAAGTGAAGACTTTTTTTTAAATTTTCCAGGCTTTAAAAAGGTTTTAATAGATTTTAAGTACTCTGTTTTTTTAATATATATTAATAAATATAAAACAACGTGTGTGTGTGTGTTAGGCAAAAAGTTTAAATACATAATACAACCCATAAGGGAATGAAAAACACAAACAAGAAACCTCTGTTTTAAAGATCTGTTTGTACTACATGAGAGTTTTGCTTTGTTGGTTTAGTTTTTCTTGATGTTATTTTCTGCTGACTTTAATGGTTTATCAATATTTTATATTTTGGGGCCCTTTATGTTTTAATGTTTTGTATGCAGCCCAGAGGAGCCTGGTAATAGGGTGGCATGAAAGTGGTGTTAATAAATATAATCAATAAAAGTAATTTCAATAAAGGGGCCCAGAATAGTGGGGCAGTAGGTACCAGGTGTAGTAGGCTATATTTCAGAGAAAGAAACTGACAAACCACCTCTGAGTATTCCTTTCTAAGAAAACCCGATAAAATTCATGGGGTCTCTGTAAGTTGACCGTGGTGACTTGGAAGCACATAGACCTAGTGGAGAGGGGGAGAGATATCTCCATAGATGCAGACATGCACAAAAAAAGTTAAGACTGCCAACAGTGTTGCCAAAAGGCCAGTAGAAAATCATGATTGGATGGCAATGACATATCAAGTGGATGGAGGAAATTTATGCCCCTCCAAATGTTGGACTGCCAGTTCTTTACTCCTGGTTAGCATAGAGAATGGTAAGTGATCGTGTGAGATGCAGTTTCAACAGTATATAGAGGATGGTAATTTGCCTGTTCTTTCTGAATGTATACCTGTGATAGTATAGCTAGAGCTGTGACAGCTTGCACCAAGTTATATGCAAGACTTTGCCCCCATTTTTCAGTTGTGTCAGTCTGATAAGTTGACAGTTTACAATGAGGAAGGGACAGCAGATAAGTGTGTTTGGCACGGAATGAGGCCATCAAAGGCTGTTAAGCATGTAACTTGCCCAGAATGGACTGTGGTTCATTGATACGTTGGAATGGTTTTGGCTTGTCGATACAGTTGACAACTGCAGCTTGGATTTGGGGTACCAGTTTGTTGTCAGTTTTATATAAAACTTCATCACATTACCTATACTGACAAGAGTTCATTCTTCAATACATCTTCCACTATGATAAAAGCAATCACCTGTCAGTTGGACCCTCCTGTTTTCAAGATAATAGAGTATTCACAGACAGAAATATGAAAATAGTATGACAGTTTAAATTTTCCCCAAATATTCTGAGGAAAATGGAGGTTAACATAACTAGTAAAACAGCAACCAGTTAAATAATGCAGAGGTTTTGTCAAGCATAGCTCTTATTGTGAGTGTGTTATTTTCTCAGTGGTACCCCTGTTTTAAAAAGTTGTATTTAAGAATCTTGCCTGTACAATTAAACTTTTAATTCTGCAAGAGAGCCATTCATGGCCTTCTCTTTCTGGACTGTGCTTACTGCTGCCGTGGCAGAATGGTAAAGGCAGAGAATTATTGAGAGCAGCTTATGTACAGGTTCATTAAGTGTTCTCCCTTATATGCTGTCTCTAAGCAAGGTTTTGAAAGAAATTCTTAGCAGACTGCACTTTGCAAGGTTTTCATATTTTTTTACTTCTGGATTGATAAACCTGAAATGCATAAAGTGGCTTTGTATGCATTGGCTCTAGATATGTGGTTTAGATGAATGATGGTGATACAGCCTGATTCAAGAGTGAATCTTAAACTTAATAATTTCATTAATTTTCTTCAAAACGTCATCTGGCCCCTTTTTAGCCAACAGAGGGAGGAGACATCCCAATTCTCGCCAGCATTGTAGGCTGTTTACTTTCTTGTAGTGCAAATGACAAGGGCCAGTGTTTGGGTGAAAGAGCAGAAGGTCATGCACCAGTAGGCCTGGATGTTTCTCTTTCATGTCTCCTTTAATCTGTCTGTCCTTTCCACACTTCCTATTCTTTTTCTTCCTTCCCTTACACTTGGCCAGCCACTTATGCCTCCCTTTTCCTTCTCTTCCTTTCCTTCCAGCTTGACATATTTGCTCTCTGATCAGCTTCCACATGTACGCTGTGTATTCAGAGAGCTACTGGTAGTATAAGTCCAGTCAAAAGGTACATCCAGGGGGCTGGACAGGAAAGCAGCTGGGTGGGCTTCAGCACTTGAGGTCTACTTTAGCACTGAGGCTCACCCATGGTTAGAGGAAAGCTCAAATTGATTATTGCCAGGAGGTGTTTTTACAGAGCAACTTTATTCTTCTAAAACCCAGTATTTGGGCTGAAACAGTGCAGTGTTTAAAGGAAGTTAAACAAAGAATTTAGAAATGACTACTTCAAATACAGTAAAATAGCCTTCTCCAACATTGTACCCTCCAGGTGCTATGGATTACAGTTCTCATAGTCTCTAATCTTTGGATGTGCTTGACTAAACATGTGACAGTTGTAGTCCAATCTGGAGGCACTTCATTGGGATAGTCTAAGTTAGAATAATGGATTAAAGTTCCACTCAAGATGACCCATACACATGTGCTAAGCAAAGATATATTCCTATTTGTATATCAGGATATCAGGTTATTTTATATTTTACTGTAAAAATTGATTGGCAAAGATGGAGCAGATGGTAATTGTATTCAGACCTAAAATCAATTGTAATTCCTAACTTGAATAGAGTAGTTGAATCAGTGGGAACTATAAGTAAAAAATAAGTTTCAATAATGAAATGAGTCTACTTTTGTTGGGATTAACATTGGACTTTGTCCTCAGTGTTTAGTCCCCATTAGTGGCAAAGCTGTGCATACAGATGTTTTACAGAAGGACTTGTCTGAGTGTAAAACCTCAGCCTTATGACTGCACTCAGTTGCATCCTTGCATATGTTGTTGCTACTGTTTGATTGTTCACCTTTACTGCCAACTGTCCTTTCTTTTTCTTCATTCGGAGTTGGAGAATGCCGCTGTGACATCAAGGTTGTTAACCAGATGCTGTCTTGACAGGTGCTTCTTTCAGTGTATTGGAAAAAAGTATCCTGCATTGTTGGTGTTTTGTCCAGCAAAAGTAGCAGTTCGCCATAGGGGTTACTGTCTTTTAAAGTAAACTCTTGTTCTGTACATTTTCCAGAGGAATAGCTATGATAATTTCTTGCAGTAGAAAGAAAGAAGAGAAAGGAAAGGAAATGTTATAATACTCCATAAAGACCAATAAATTTTATTATGACTCCAGCTTCCATGGACTAGAGTTCATTTCCTCACATGTATGAAGTATTATCCTCAGTTGGCTGATATATATGCATTTGAGTTTAGAAGGGGAAATGTAAACTATGAGGTCAGATGCAAATCGAACTGAAAAATAGGTTAGAGGTTCTGTTAAAAGTGTGCAAAATAAGCAGTGACAATGCACACCAGCAAAAATTGTCAATAAAACAAATTCTCTGGCAGTACTAAGTGTTGTTAATAGTTGTGAGATGGAAATCTTTATCATGATTGAAGCCAAAGGTGATAGAATTGTGTTTCTTAATACATTCTGATTGAGCGTTTTATTTGTGTAGTTTCCCTTTGAAGTTTCTTTATTCAAGAACAACCATTTTGAGGTCAAAACCAGAGTGCTCTGGGCACCTGAAATGTTTTTATCATTAATTTCTGAATGTTGTGTCCAGTTAGGTTGCTATCATCTGCAAATAGTAACCTTCTGTTTTCCATAGGACAGCTAGGCTCATTCTTATACAGAGGAAGAATTAGATAGCAAGAAAAATGCCATTTCTGAGCACGGGGGTCCACCATCATCAAGATGCCCCTTCTCTTTAATGGCCACCCATCTAATGGGGACACTGAGAATGGCCACAAAAGATCTTAAGTGACAGGCTCATGTTATTCTTCAGCCATTCAGTGTTTCTGATGAAGGGTGTGTGTATAACTAACCATCTACATAAATAGATGTATGTGTGTATGTGAATCTTTATTCCTTCCTCCATTTAGTTCTTCTCTGGCATTATATAAATAATAATTATTGGTGGTTTGCCAACAAAGTTCATACTATGGCAAGCCAATCTTTAAAGGATTGTTTGTCTTTATGCCTTTTGTAATTTGCTTTTCACTAGTCTCTGAAAGCCTGATATAACTGATAAATTACATGTCCTGTCCCAAAGGATACGTGAAATACAGAATGTTCTATGCCAATAAAATAATGTACCTGCACTGAATTGATTTATACCCTAATTTTCGTGGTGTGAGGGAAGGGTTTCTCAGCATAGTACTTACAATACCTAATCCCAGTATTTAAAAGTTAAAGATCTTTGTAAGTTTTTAACTGTTTATGAATGGCTTACATAGCCAATTGAGATTTTCTTGTATTAACTCAGAATGAAATTTCTGTGTTTCCTTAGCAATTAATAACAGACTAAACTTCAATTATAGCTCTCTGATCTCTGTACTATATGTTCATCTAATGACTTATATCAGCACTGTTATCCTTTACAGTGCACTGTGTGTGAGATGGATAGGGAGGGAGGGAGGAAAGAATCTTTCATATTAAAAAGCGATTATATTCAGTTCCCATTGTAGTGACATGTCGGCAGATGCCTTGATCTTTTTCTAGGAAACAGTGTAGGTAGTGCTGGGGTGGAAGAATGAATTTCAAGTGGGCACTTTGTTCCCTCCCTTCCTCCATTGCGGGAAAGTATTCTTGAACATGAAAGCTAGAAAATTATTTTTCTCCCTTGTTAGGAAATCAGTGAAGCATTGAGCACTCCCCCAAATACAATGATGCCTTTTGCAGATAACTTGCCTTTCAAAGTCTGAAACCTCTTATTAGGAGTGATAGTGCTTGTGTTTCTTGTCATCATGAGAAAAAATCCCAGCTTTGACCCTGAACAAAATGGAGCTGTTGTTTAAAGGATGCCTATGATTTCTAAGAACTGGTAGCACAAAGCTGTTTGCATGAGACACTGCTGAAAATCTTGTGCTGTATTTAAAGTGGAAATGCTTCATACCTGTCCACCGATATTTTTTTTTTAAAGGAACAGTAGACGATTCTTCTTGAGAGCTTGTGTGGACTTTTCCATCAGGACAGTTGGTGTTAGAAAACTTTCCTTGAAACTGTGACTTTCATCATAGGGTGCTTATGTGTCGATAGAAAACAGGGGTGTTGCACTAAATCTCTTTAAGAAATTCAACATCTGTTGCCAAATCCAGTGTAGAAATTAAGGGCTTTAGATTTCCCCTTGAAGGTGTATTAGGTGAAGAAATACAATTTCAGTGGTTGTAAATCAGAAGCAAAGAAATTGTTATCTAGGTTCTGTAATGAGATAAAAAATTAATAAAGGACCAAATAATTATTTGGAACTTTGGTACAATACTTACATTTTTGGTTCCAGCTTATGACTTCTTTTCTGTTCTAGTTCTCTAGTTCTCTGTTTGTCTTCTGGGTCATGCTTACTTTGTTGGTGCTGATTACCAACTTTAGCTGTCAGTTTTGATTCCCTAGTGCAACTTTCTCTTAGTTTTCAAATACATTCCTCCCTTCATATTCACGGGTTTGATCTTCACAAATTTGATTATTCGTGAGGCAAGTACCTGCCTGCCCCCCCCCAATTTTCCTCCTCCTATCCCTTGCTGCATTCTTCACCCCAGACTTGCAAAGTTTGTGTTTAAAATGGAGGGTTTTTTTCCCTTTTGGATGAGCAAAGCCCCCTCCCATTGCTGAAGGAGTGGTCTCTCTGCCATGTGGTTGCACATTCTGTTGAGTATTGGCTATTTGCTCAGGTGCTCCTTTCTCAAGATGGCCACTGGAAGTAGTTAGAACTCCAGAACGCCTGTCTTCTCTGTCTGGGGGGAAAGTACTGGTAAGCCTTTTAGGTTGTCCCCCCTACCTCCCGCAGGTTGGGGCCAGAGGCAAAGGGTTGGGAGGGCGAAGTTCTGGAGGGGAATGAGAGGGGAATCACGGGGGGGGGTATTTGCATTTTTCCAACTTTTGTGAAGGTTCTGTGCCCCTAACCCTTGTGAATGTGGAGGGGCTACTATACTAGCATTTAACAGGATACTGTGGTTTGACAAAGCACAATATGTGCAGTAAAGCAGAGCATGCAAAAGGAAGGGAGAACACACTGACAGAAGGGGTCAGCAAATATGGTCTTCACTAGTGATTTTATCTTTTAATTTGGTTGGACAGATTTAGCATGAATTCAGAATCTTTCTCCTTTTATAGGCCCAAGTGCAATTGTTGCAGCTCAAGTTTTTAATGCCACAACCTTGGCTGTGTAATAGATAGAACAGAAAGATTCAGAGAGATACCAGAAAAAAAGAGGAAGAACTGAAATAAGAACAGCTGTATTCACCCATTTTAGAGGCAGAATAAAGCAGAACTCCTGGTTGTCTCCATATCTACAATATAGAACATGCTTCAAAAACAGATTGGAGATGGTGAACACTGGAACAGTGCTCTCTGGGACACTAACTTCACCCCTGTCATTGTTAACCAAGGCAAGATTTAAACAGGTTAATGTGTCTTGAGATCAAATTCAGAGGAACTGTTTCCTGCTGGATTCCTGCTGGTGCACTGCAGAGGTGGTTGCATTTTTTTCTAGGTTTGTACAACAGTGGTACTGGAAGGCAGACAGAATCTTTCAGCTCCAGGCAGACTGTTTTTCTAGTGCCTTACTTTGTTTGTGGCCAGTATACCTGCATCTATTTTCTGATGTTAACTATGCTCATTGTAGAATTCAGCAAGGGGATTAACAACTTATTGCTTCCTTGTGGCATATGATCTAGGTTATCAGTAGTTATTCCTTTTTGTTTGGATATGTTAAAGAGAGTATTAAATTTGTGTTAGAAAAATCTTTGAAATCTGTAGATGCACATGTTCTTTCTGATTACATTCCTGTGATAAGGAATTTAACTCAGGGTCACCTTATTGTTGGATCCTGTGTATTTTCACTGTTGCAAAAAGCATTATGCCCCATGATAAACATTTGCCAACTATAATTCAATTGTCATAAGGTCTTATGGTTTAGTGACAGATGAATATGTATTTTATAAATGTTATTCGTGAAAATATATTTTTAGAAATATGGTCAACTTGCATTTTGTGTGCAGGAAAATGCAGCCTTTTGTGTACAGGAAATAATACTTCTGTGTGGAAGTATTGTTTTCTGCACAGAAAATTCTGTTTCCTTTGGAGAAAATGCTGTTTTTTATGCAAAACAACCATGTACTATTTTGTGTAGAATAAGTCTTTGTATTGTGAATGGCCTTCAGATTTTATGTGGGGTTTTTGAAGACTCTCACAGTGGGAAGAAAATTGCCAAAATTACTTGCTGTTTCCTTTGAGAAGAAACTTAGTGAAGAATTATATCCATAGAGTTTACACTTTACAATTAAAAAAAAAGGCAAGGAAAAAGATTTTAAATCCCTGGACTAACACACGCTAGTCCTGATCGGCATAAAACAACTCTGACTTTAACATACTCCACAATTTGGAGTTTGAGGCTGTGTTAAAGCCTCCTTTTGGAAAAACCTTTTGTCTGTATGCATATTTGCTTTCATAGATGGGCTTTAAAAATGTGTGTTAATTCACTTTTCAACACCCCCTTTGTGTACATGTCGTAGATTTATTTTTGTTTTTGCTTTGCATTTATGCAGTGATATAAATACAGTGATGAACTGTGATGGTCACCCATGCATTAAGAAAGTAACAACATTAAGGTTATAGTTCCAGGTTTAAGCTATCCTCTTTTGCCGTTTAACATTGCCAGGTGCTGCAGAAAACTATACAGGTCTCAAACAATTTGGCTGCTGGTAGTGCTCATCAGATGTATTCTTTTCTGGTTTCATTCCTGACTAAAGACACATTTTCAATCTGAAATCAGAATGAGAGTGTTGAGAAATACAGGTTAAAATAGTTTGAAGTTCATGCAAGTACTGTATTTACTGGCATATAAGACACACTTTTTTCTTAAAAATACCCTTTGAAAATGGGGTGTGTCTTATACATCAGCAAATATGGTAATGCTAAAAACATAGGGAATGAACCGAGAGCCAAAGTTCTCCTAGCCCAAGCAAACAGGAAAGGAAGAGATAGTGGAATCCAGGTGAAGCATTCCTTACCTTCTCCTCCTCTCCTGTGCATTTTGGCTCTCTTAGGGCCCAAGAACAGCTGGTGCAGCACTCTTTTCATTCCCTTCCTCTCCTGGTACAACAACTTTTTCATTTCCCTCCTCCCTGGTGCAGCATTCTTTTTATTTCCTTCCTCTCCTGGTACAGCACTCCTTTCATTCCCCTCATCAGGAAATTACAAAAAAAATTTCCTGAAAAATACCCCTTGAAAGTGGAGTGCGTACTTATATACCAGTGCGTCTAATGCGCCAGCAAATACGGTATATTTTAAGCCTGTGTTTTTACTCGTTTTGACCACATGTGTCACTAGCAAGGATAGAGCCTTGCAAATGAGTTTAAGGGACCTACACAAAGGCTTTTGTACTTCACAGATGTTTTACGTAATTAGCCTGTTGAATAACTTCAGCTGTAAACAATAGGCTGACTCTTGTGTTCTTTTCTCCTCTTTGTTTTTCTTTCCAGACTGTACAGTTTGTTCAGGGAATTTTTGTTGAAAAGTATGACCCCACAATAGAAGATTCATACAGAAAGGTAAGTATGAGGTGATGTGTTCTTCACCCACTTCCAATTCGAGAACTTTCTTCATCTGGCATGACAATTCATTGACATCCCCATGTTCTTCTTCGTGGTCTCTGTGCCTTCATACACTAGGAGCTTTAGCGCCTGCGCGGTAGCGTTCGGAAACTTCTAGAGCTTGTTCGCTTGGCGGGAACCCCTCCCCCACGCCGGTACTGCGCATGCTCCTCCCGCCGAGCAACGGTCTCTCCTCAGTTCTTTCTCGTCCGCCGCCGCGTACGGAAGGTTCTTTAGTTTGTTCCTCTCACGTCGTGCTTGGCTTGCTGTTTTTCACGGTTTACGGACTTTCGGACTGTCTTTGACCTCTCTTTCGGACTCCCCCTTCGGTTTTCGTCTTTTTGGATTTTGGAGTTTGGCGTTTCTTCGTCTTATGTCCGCGCTCTTTAAGAAGTGCGTGTCCTGCGGCCGCAAGGTTGCCCTCAACGACGGCCATAAGGAGTGTCTCTTCTGTTTGGGCGAGTCCCACAACATCCGGACTTGCCCAATTTGCAGGGATTTTACTCCCCAAACTCTTCGCAACCGCTCCGCGAGACTCAAATCTTATTGTTGGGAACAGTCTCTGCGGGCGATAGACGAGACCTCCACTTCCAAGATGGCCGACAAGAAGACGACCACGCCATCGACGGTATCGGCGGCTGCCGTTCCGTCCACCTCGTCGGTATCGGGCTCGGTACCGGCGAAAACGCCGATCTCGGCGTTACCGAGGATCCCGAAGGTGTCGGCGGCTGCCAAGTCAGCGAAAGGATCCTCGACGGCGAGGAAGGCTGAGGCTCCCCTTACGGAGACGCCTGCAAAAAAGCGCCCTGCTCCGGACGGAGGCAAGGGCAAGGAGAAGGAGAAGAAGAAGAAGAAGAAGGAAAAGAAGCGCTCCCCGGCTGGGGACGCTCAACCTCCTACTCCTCCTCCTACTCAGCAGCCTTCCAAAGGGCGAGGCGAGTCCGTCGACCTCTCGGAGGATGAGATCGAGGACGTTCCCCAACAGCGCCCGGACTCGCCTGTGGCAGACCCTCCAACCCTGGTGGAGGAGCGCCACCGCCCTCTTAGCCGTCGCAGGTCGGCCGACCTGCAGCAGAGAGAGCCCTCTGCTTCTCCGGAGCGGCGTTCGACCTCCTTCAGGTCCCGGTCCCGCTCTTCCGAGCGTCCGGTGGCCTCGCCGCCTCCGAGGGAGACAAGAGAGGAACAACCTCGCTCGTCTGCCTCCAGATACACCTCGGCGTCCTACGTGGCCAGGTACGCGAGGGAATCTGAATGGAGAGAGCGCCCGGCCTCCTATCGGTCGCATTCACCATCGTACCGGGATCGGTACCATCGTGGCCCGAGTCATTGGGAGACCTTCCGGAGGTCCCGGTCACCTCGTCGACAGCGCGAATCGCGCTCGCCTAGAGGAGACGAGGCTCGGTACCGTCGACGCCGAAGCCGATCTCCGTCGGACCGCCGCTCCTTCAGCCGCTCTCCCTCCCCTCGATATCATAGGGCGAGGGAGCCTTCACCACGGTATCGGGCGATATCGCCACCTCCTAGGGTCACGGCAACGGCGACGCGCCCTACGGAGTCGGTGGTGACTGAGCGGGCTACGACGACGTCAGCCTGCCAGACTACCCCGGTCACCACCAAGAGGGTGAAGTCAGTGGTCAGCCATCCCAAGCGGGACGCTGCTGCTACCACCGCCCCGGCTGCGGAGAAGCCTAGGAAGGCAACACCTGCGGCGACTACGAAGGAGCCGGAGAGCGAGCGGCGAGAGGACTCACCGAGCTCGGAGTCGTACGACTCGAGTGCGGAGTCTGAGGTGTCTGAGGCGGCCTCCCAGGAGTCTCCTCCGTTGGGATTCGGGCACCCGATCCCAGATTCTGCTCCAGAGGACGTCCACCAGTTCTCTGCGATGCTGCTCCGCATGGCCACTACCCTCGGCCTTAAGATCGCCGATGGGGACCCGGAGGATGACGATCCAGCCTTCTCCGTTTTCGAGGAGAAGCGACCTTCCACGGCCCCGCTGCCTCTCCCCCCCCGGGGTATCCGACGGGGAAGGCCGCCGGGGATAGACCGGCCTCGGCTAGCCGATACCGCAGCGGTTAGAACACCTCTACAGGGTGCAGAAGGATAACGCCGGTTATCTATTTAATCCCCCGAAACTCTGTGGTCGTCGAGTCCGCGCAGACGAAGGGCTCCGGCAGGAACACACCACCCCGCCGGAAAAAGAAGGAAGTTGGACGCCTACGCAAGGAGGTTCTATTCAGTGCCTCCTTGCAGATCAGGCTGTCCAACACTAGGTTGCCTCCGGCATCCAAGGGTGTCGATCGCCTGCAACCAGCGATGGAAGCGGTACCGGAGGACATCCCCAGCCTCCTCCGTGATCTTCAACGAGGCTATCTCCATCGCTCGGCCCCGATGGCCTCCCCCCGGGCACGCAGTGGAGATCGCCTCCCGGGTCATGGGGGATCCGTCGGCCTCCGCCGCCATGCTTGGCTTCGACCGGCCGACATCCAGGAGGACACCAGAAGGAGGATTAAAGATTCCCCTTCGACGGTGAAGGCCTATTCAATTCGTCCACAGACGGTTTTGGACAATCTCGTCAAGGCGAGACTGACCGCAAAAAAGATCGGGCTGCAGCCGGCCACGCAGACCCGCAGGGCCTCCACCTTCCGCCCATCCTGGCGACGATCTTCCACCTCGTCTTTCACGTTCGGCCCAGCGGGAAGTCGAGACCGTCCTCCGGCTCATGGCCAGACGCACGTTTAGGGGGCCCCGCCTTCGTCGAAGAGTCTCCTCCAAAAAAAAGCCCGGTTTTGACGTGCCGGCAGGACCCACCAACACCCACTCTTCAGCCTACCATCAGCGCTCGGAGACCGACCGACTCTCGCTCGACACCTAGCGGAGTGGCAGTATGTCACTACGGACTCTTGGGTGCTTTCCATCGTCCGCGGCTACGCCATCGATTTTCTCGAATTCCTCCTCGCGGCGTTTACTACTCCACGCCGTCGAGTCCGGCCCTCCTGGAAGAGATCCAATCCCTCCTCCAGAAAAGGGGGGATCGAGCAGCTCCCGAAGAGGCCAAGACCACCGGCTTCTTCTCCAGGTACTTCACGTCCAAAACCCACGGACCCCCCGGCCGATCCTAGACCTCAGAGGGGTGAACTACTACATCCGCCCCAAAAGGTTCAAGATGGTCACGATACCGTCGATCCTACCCTTCCTACATCGAGGGGACTGGTTCGCCTCCATCGATCTCCGAGACGCATACTTCCATATCGCCATTCGCCCGCAGCACAGACGGTACCCCGCTTCGCAGTCGACGACACCTGTTACCAGTACAAGGTGCTGCCGTTCGGACTCTCGACTGCCCCAGGGTTTCACCAAGTGCATGGCCCCGGTGGTATCCTACCTGCGGACGAAGGGCGCTTCCCTCTTCCCCACCTCGACGATTGGCTGTTGGTGGCGTCCTGCAAACAGAGACTTTACCACGACGTCCCATACGTTGTCACTCCTACCCGCCTTGGTTCAGGAATCCGAAGAATACCTCGAGCCGGCGAGGATCTTGGACTTCATCGGGGCGCGCTCGACTCGACCTCCGAGGGCGACCTACCAGAGTTCGAGCACAAACCTTGATCCGGGCCGCCGCTCACGCTCGTAGGCCCGACGTTATCTGCGGGAAACGTCCAGCAGCTCTTGGGCTACATGGCTGCGACGACCGCTGTGAAACCCCAGGCTGAGAGCAAGACCTCCAAAACCCGGTTCGTCCGCATATTCGACCCCCTGCGAGACGAACAGAACCCGACGCAGCTGCCGGGAGACGTCCGCTATCCCCCCGATGGTGGCAGTCGCGACGAATCTCATGTCAGGGATGCCTTTCCAACAGCCGACACCGAAGGTGACGGAACGACCGACGCCTCCCGGGAGGGGTGCCCACTGCGGCGATCTCAGAGTCCGCGACAGATGGACCGACGACGCCGCTCTCCATATCAACGCGCTGGAGCTGCTCGCCGTTGGAAAGCCCTACGGCGTTCCGCCATGCCGTGGCGGGGCGCACGGTCCTGATTCTGACGGACAACACCACCGCCGTCTGCTACATCAACAGACAAGGTGGGACTCATTCCACTGCCGCCGCCATCGCGCTCGACCTGTGGGAATGGTGCATTCGCCTGCACACGCATCCCGTGGCGGTTCACCTGGCCGGGCAGGAGAACACCACGGCAGACGCCCTCAGCAGGGACACCTCATCCCATCACGAATGGTCTCTCTCCGGAGAGGCGTTCAGACTGATTCGGGACCGCTGGGGCGAACCATCGATCGACCTCTTCGCAACCAGGGAAAACGCGAAGTGTCGCCGATTCTGTTCCAGCGGGCCACCAATCGGTCTCCATCGGGGACGCTTTCCAGTTTCCGTGGACCGGGGAACTCCTCTACGCGTTCCCGCCGTTCCCGCTGCTCGGCCGGACGATATCGAAGATCCTCGCCGACCGAGCCGACGCGATCCTGGTAGCCCCGTACTGGCCGAGGGACACGGGTCGCACCCCCTACAAGCCGCGCGAGACGACCTGCTCGGTTGCCACCGACACCGGACCTCTCCCACTTCGTGCGGCCGAGTCCTCCATCCGGACCTGCCACGCCTGGCCCTCCATGCCTGGAGGATATCGCACTAGACGATCCCGTGCTCGGTACCGTCCTCGTCGCGGCCAGGAAGGAATCCACCCGTCGCACCAATCAATACAAGTGGCGACGTTTCCGACCTTCGCTAACGAGAGGAGTCAGCCGGATCGCCCGCGGGGCTCTCGACCGTCCTGCACTTCCTCCTGCACCTCCGGCAACAGGGCCTGGCGTTTCCATCCCTGAAGGTGTACTGCCGCCGATCGTGGCATACCAACCGCCACGATCTGCTGCCTCGGCCTTCTTCAGGAACGATATTAAGCGGTTCCTAAAGGACTTCATCATCTTACCCGCCGGATCGCCCCCCTACCGCCGTGGTCCCTCTCGCTGGTGCTCTCGCAGCTACGAAGCCGCCCTTCACCCAAAGGCGACCTCGGATGACAGGCTCCTGACAAAAAACTGCCTTCCTGGAGCGGGACCTCAGCGAGGCGAGCGGGTGAGATACAGCTCTTCATCCAGAGCCCTTCACGGTTTCCACAGGGACAAGGTGGTCCTAGACCTGACATCCGTTCCTGCCAAAGGTGGTGTCCAGTTTCCACTAACCAGGACACTCCGCCTGCCTTTTTCCCGAACCCACAAACCCACCCCCTCCACCCCGGGACGTGCGTCGGGCATTGGCTTTCTACAAGGACAGGACTGCTTCCTTCCACAGACGCCGCATCTCTTTGTTTGCTATGGGCGACGTCGGGGGGGCCAAAGGCCCCCCAGCGTTCTCCAAGTGGGTGGTGAGGACTTTTAACTGGGATGAGTCGGAGGAGCCTCCGCCAGTCCTGTTCACCCCACTCCACCAGAGCGTGGCTACTTCTGGGGCCCTCCTGCGAGGATTTACCTGCATGAACTCTGCCGGGGGCGACCTGGTCCCAACCATCGCCCTTTCGTGCGCCACACAGGTGACTCCCGGTCGCGCAGAAGCCCGGTTTTGGGCGTGAGGTGTTGGCTTTCCCTGCTTTGGACCTGACCCCCCGTCCACCGGGAAAAACCCCGTCTCCAGGATGAAGGCACAGAGACCACGGGAAAAAAACAGGGCAGTGTGGTTTTCGAGTGGTCATCTGTGCCATCATACACACCCGCCCCCTCCCCCCTTTCTCAGGTCCCTGAGGTTTACGGCGGACGACAGAACTGAGGAGAGACCGTTGCTCGGCGGGAGGAGCATGCGCAGTACCGGCGTGGGGAGGGGTTCCCGCCAAGCCCAAAAGCTCAGAAGTTTCCAAAGCTACCGCGCAGGCGAAAGTCCTAGTGTATGATACAGATGACCACTCGAAAAACAGTTACAGGTAAGCAACCTGTTCATTTGCGCCATTTCCATAAAAGAATCACATTCCTAAGATGTGTATTATTTATTACATTTTAAAGTTCAGTTCTGCCCCATTTCCTTCAGTAAGCTCAAGGCTTTATGTCTGGTCCTTCATTTTATCTCAAGTTGCCCTGTGAGAAAATGAATGTTAGGGTATTTTTACTTCTTACTTCTTCAGTCTACTATTGGATCATAGGTCTTTTACCACCCGAGAAACAGTGAAAAGGATCCAAAGTGATATGAGGAAGCACAGAGACTTGTTTTGTAAAAGAATTTAAGATTGTCTGTCTTTTTTGTCTTTCACAAGTGGAAGTAGATTGTAAAAATGTATGCTTGAAAACCTTATACAGCAGGGACGGTAAGTGTGATCTGTCTGGAAATTTGGGAAATTTTTAATATTTGAATTAAAGGACCCAAGATCACAAGAAATATTTTTAGATTGTAAGCTTGTAGGAGATCTACTTGCCTCTTTCTTTGGAGCCTGTTATTGTATGAAATGCTCTTTATATTTTTTTTCATAACACACAAACAAAATATAATAATATTTCTTGTTTTGTTCAAAATAACCCTCTTCTGTGTTGATTAAGCTGTACAGTTTTTATTAGAAATGGAAAGAGTTTCATCTTATTTGGATTTGGGGTCCAAATACAGAATTCCAGTGTGATTACTTTTCATCAGAACTTTTCATCAGAACTTCATAATGCTGGAAATTGATGTTGCTGGTTTAAAACTAACAACAGACACAAGGGTTAAAGTGATGTAGTGAAAAGGGTATACACTACTAAATAAATCTTTAAATGGCTCAATGTAGTTACCACGTAAAAGATAACAGTCCTGTCTGTGATGTTTTTTCCTTGTCTATGTAGCTTCAACCATCTCTTTCTGATCCCTGAGCCCCCTCCAGTAGACCCCAAATATACATCAATACCTCTCCTCTGGGGGCTGGGACAAAAATTGGCCCCCATTTTAGTTGTCTAACCCATCTTAAACAGGGGAGAACTTCTGGACCTCCAAATGTTGTAGAGTTCCTCTTTCCATGAGTCCCAGGCAGCATGGCAAGTACTGGTGAGACTGGTAGTTCAGTAGCATCTGAAGCATCACAGATTTTCTAACTATACCTTAAGACCTGTAGATGTTCTTGATACTTCAAAAGATTTCCTCAAATCCTTCCTTATATAAAGACTACTTTATATTTTGTCTTACAATTGATTGCACATTAGGGATTTAGTGTGTATCCACTTCTTTCCACAATATGCAGCACAGATATATAGTTTTCTCATAATGTGTGTACTGTGTAGGTGTCTTAAGCTCCTCATGTGTGAGTGTGGAAGCTTGCGAGAGGGAGGGAGGAGTGGATGAGGATGAGGGGGAATACTATGTTGATAATGCAAAGTCATAATTGGGGTAAAAATAATATTATTTGCCTCCCTCCTTTTTTAATCCTTTAGCATGATATTGCACTAGTTGGCTTCCTTAAAATTAAATTCACTGGATTTTTGCAAGAGCAATGAATTCCATTTGTGAATTAGTCATGACCTTTTTTTGATCTCTGTTTAAACCTGAGTCCCTTACTCTGTCTATACTAAACAGCTAATTATATTTAATAGCTAATAATATCTGTGTGTATGTGCATTTGATTACAGGAGCAATTTACAGCAATGAGGGATCTGTATATGAAGAATGGTCAGGGGTTTGCACTAGTATATTCTATTACAGCACAGTCCACATTCAATGACTTACAGGACCTGAGGGAACAGATCTTACGGGTCAAGGACACTGAAGATGTAAGTAAATGGGTTTTGTGCTTTGTATATTACTGGGATCTAACTAAGTCAGTCAGCATCTGTATTTGCTCAGTAGCTAGATGACTGAAAGAACACTCTTCTAGAATGGTTTGTGTGATAAAATAAAAATTCTGCTAAGATATTTGAAAGAGCCTTTCTTTATTCATAGGAACATTACTGGAGAGTTAGTCACAAGTGGGCCATACTCTGAACTAGGGCTGAACTCTGGGAAAGTTCAAATTCCAAAAGAAATAAGATTTTTTATGAGCATGATATAGCTTACAGTGGACATTCAAGCTAGATTTCATATGCCCCCAAATAGCACTTCCCATTAAAATAGTTAAGTATGTTGTCAGAGTTTTAGAAGGCCAATATCTTCCCTTATAACTTCCTGCTAAAGATAGGTTTGGAGCCTTTTTAGTAAATACCATCTATTGAAATGGTGATCTAGCTATTCAAATGTCTCAAAAATATTTTTTAAAAAAGGACTGCTTAAAGTTTGCGACATTTTTTTTTAATACTGTGAAGCTGGTGATGGGCCCAAAATCATAGAACTGTCATTCGTCATTGTGTCACCTGCTATTTTCAGCATTATAAGAACTCCCTTAAAATAATGAGAGTCTAGTCCTCCTAGTTATTTTATTTGTAATCTGTGGAGAATAGCACTTTGAGTGTATCACTTAGTGACACACTGTTACATTCAAGTATATGCAAAATAAAACACTTGTGTTGACCTATTCATGTTTTCCCAAACAAAAGCTCTTCATATACTTGGTTGCATACAACAAAGGATGCCTGCCTAGTCTTTGTAATCGCCTTAGATAGTAAATCCTAGCCTGGCTGGCAGATGTGCCATAGATGAGATGGAAGCACCTCTGCACTGGTGGAAAAGGAGGCCTACCAAAAGGATGGGATGTTTGTCACAAGGAGCACCCCCCCTTTCCAGCAACAGTGGAAAGTTCTTCTGACAGGAGTTGAAATGGAGCATTTCAGAAGTGTGTCCTCCATAGGACCATAGGTACTCCCTTGAAACCACGCTGGCCCTTTCCCTCCTCCCAACACACCAAAAAGAGAGAGAGAATGTGTTGGGGAAAAATAGAAGAAGAAAAAAAGAAACCTTGCCCCTCCACCTTCAATCCTGGTCTCAGTGAACTTTGGGGCATAGTCCTCTGCCCCACATTTCATCAGCTGACAACGTGTAGCCTTCCAAACATCATTGACTGTAGCTAGCAGGGATGGAAGATGCGCGTTGCAATCCAACAACATATGCAAGACGATGCCCAGATCCATACAGATCCATACAGAGAACATGGAATATAGCAGGGAACCTAGTCTAGACCATGTTGCGTATGCTGTTTGTTCTTCACCATGCTTATCAATGACTTGGATGAAGGAATAGAGGGCATGCTCATCAAATTTGCAGATGATACCAAATTGGGAGGGGTTGCTAATACGCCAGAGGACAGGATCAAAATTCAAAATGACCTGGATAGGTTGGAGAGCTGGGCAAAGGTGAACAAAATGAAATTCAACAGAGAGAAGTGTAAGGTCCTACACTTAGGTAGAAAAAATGGAATACAGAAATATAGGATGGGGGACACGTGGCTGGATAGCAGTACGTGTGAAAGGGATCTAGGAGTCTTCATAGATCACAAGCTGAACATGAGTCAGCAGTGTGATGCGGCAGCCAAGAAAGCCAATGCAATTCTTGGCTGCATCAATAGGAGTATGGTGTCTAGATCGAGAGAGGTACTGGTACCACTCTACTCTGCTTTGGTTAGACCCCATCTTGAATACTGTGTCCAGTTCTGGGCACCCCAATTCAAGAAGGATATTGACAAGCTGGAGCAAGTCCAGAGGAGGGCAACCAAACTGGTGAGAGGCCTGGAAGCCATGCCCTATGAGGATAGACTTAGAGAGCTGGGTATGTTTAGTCTACAGAAGAGAAGGTTAAGAGGGGACATGATAGCCATGTTTAAATATTTGAAGGGATGCCACGGAGAGGAAGGAGAGGGCTTGTTTTCTGCTGCTCCAGAGACCAGGACAAGGAGCAATGGATACAAGCTGCAGGAAAGGAGATTCCACCTGAACCTCAGGAAGAACTTCCTGACAGTCAGGGTTGTCCGGCAGTGGAATCTGCTTCCTCGGAGTGTAGTGGAGTCTCCTTCCTTGGAGGTTTTTAAGCAGAGGCTAGATGGCCATCTGTCGGGAGTTCTTTGAGGGTGTTCCTGCATGGCAGGGGGTTGGACTGGATGGCCCGTGTGGTCTCTTCCAACTCTACATTTCTATGATTCTATGATTCTATGATTCTATGCTTTTTCATGTAACACTGTGTTTAAAAGTATTGGGAGTTCATTTCTGTTTACATCAATCTTAATAGCTATCACCAGCTATCACCTAGAATCCTGGTTTTATCAAGCAGTTATCGAAGTGACGTATGTTCTGACTTGCTTCAAATTGGCATTAGCCATGTTCTTTTAATAAAACTGCTTATTTCCATGTTATGTGCCTAAGCGCTGGACAAAACACAAAAGGTTATGCATTTTTCTTGCTGAGGCTTTTTTAAAAAATCAGTTTTAGTCTATTACTAAAGCCTAAATGTGTTCCAGTACACTTCTCTATATCCATCCCGTATTTCATAACCATAATTGTCATATTCCAGAGAATATTGTATATATATGATCTTTACTTAGAAAAAGTCATGAGAAAAGATGAGTTCAACACTTGTGGTGAGATTTTAAACATTATGGCAGTATGATGCTTTAACCAAAGAGAATCTAACATATACGTGTTCTACGTGTATATCTGAAGTATTGGTTCCTGTTACGGAACTGGCTTGCATCATCACACAGGAGTCAGGGTGCTGCCACATTTGGGCTTATTTCAGTCCACCTTTGAAGCTCCTTGCAATCAGTTTCTGTTAAGCTTCGTGTTTAAAATGGTTCCTTTTTAAGATGTGAAGCTTTTTTTATGATATGTTCCCCCCCCTTCCTGAATTAAGCTTATACTGTGTTACTTACCTTGATGGAAGTTCTAAATGTGAGGACAGGTGGGGAAAACTTGTTATATGCATTTAACTTTAATCCACAACAGTCTTCTAATGTTCTATGCAAAAAGTCTGACAGTTTGCGGAACTGGGATCTTACTGTGGTTATGGTACATGAACTTCTCAACATGGGTCCTGCCTTTGATAAAATAGGTTTGGTGTTGCACTCTATCACACAGCTATTAAATTCCCGTAGTACAATAATTACTTCTGATTACTTTGTAATCCAAGCTGATTGGCTTTATATTACATTATCAGTTCTTTCACATCATTCATGCTGTAGGTTGTTCTGTGAATGGCTGTTAACATCCTCTGTTAGAAACAGTCCTGCTCAGGGAGATCAAATGCCCATCTCTAGCATCATAGTTTCTAACATCATCTGAGGATAGAGATGCACATCATGTATACTGCCATGATTTCCAATGAACTTGGAAAAGTTACCTTTTTGGCAGCAGCACCCAGAATCCTCCAGTGACAGAGGGAATTGGGGGAATTGCATTCTAAAGTAGCTTTTCCAAGGTCTGGATTTTATTTCACAACATTTTAATGCAATATAATTGCTGAGGCTGTGGTTGGAATCAAAAGACTACTATGAGGAGAAGAGAGCCTTCTAAACAATTCCTCCTTCCATTCTTTCACTGGAAATTGCTATACCACCCCCCCCCCGCCACCTTGGTGTTAGAAATGGCTGATGAAAGCAATCTTCTTCTGCAGGAAAAAGGTTTAATAAGACTTTTTCCCACAAGAACTTTTCTCCCGCAAGAGCTGATATCAGTGCCTCCATTTAAATATGGTTCCACCCATCCACCTACCAACTCTTTTGTTGTTGTTGTTCATTTATTTTCGTAGACTTAAGCCTTTGCTAGGAAGGTAGCAATGTAAATTTATTATTAAATAAATACATCTGTGAGACTTTTATTAGAGTGATGAAAGTGTATGTAAGCCTCTGTAATTATAATTACCAAAATATTGGGCTGAATGATTCAGTCCCTCACAGGTTGCTCTTCACAGATGCTGTCTAGGCAGTTGTGTTTAGTACAAAGCCAGTGCTCTGAGCAATTATTGTGTTAACCTTGGGGTGCTGATTCACTTTCAGATTGAAATAGATATGACCTGTTTCTTTTATTCTGGACTATTTATCAAATGGCAGATTATTTAAGAAATTAAGTGTTTGGAAACATTATCTCTATCTAGGTTGAGGGGTGGGTGGTCTTCCAGATATTGATGAACTACTGCCGTTACCATCACTTTATGACATTGCCCAGAATGTACAGACTGATAGGAATTGGAATCCAGCACTATCTTGGAAATCCACAACTTCCACATTGCAGGAAAAGAGATTTCACCTAAACATTAGGAAAAACTTCCTGACATTCAGAGCCATTTGACAGTGGAATCTGCTGCCTCAGAGTGTGGTGGAGTCACCTTCTTTGGAGGTTTTTAAGCAGAGGCTAGATGGCCATTTGCTGGGAGTGCTCTGAGTGTTTGTTCCTGCATGGCAGAGGGTTGGACTCAATGGCTGTTGTAGTCTCTTCCAACTCTTATGTTTCTATAATTCTAAATAAGAAGATTGCTGAACTGGAATAGGGAGCACTTGTTAACTGAGTTAAAATGTAGTTTAGCTGCATTTTTATAGTTGTCCTTGTTTTGCATCCTTACTAGGAGTTTATATCTATGGCATTCTTTTTCTTTTCCGTAATATATTTTTGCCATCTTTGGCTTAACTAGCTACACTTTTTTTAAAAAAGGTGGGGATTATGATCTTGCAAAATCTTTGGAACCTGATTTCTTTTTTTAGCATTTAGTCTATAGCTGTGGTGTGGAACTAGTGCTTGAAGTGATACTTCTGTCATTTGCCGAATCAGACAAATTGTACAAGGAGTTACTCCTCTAATTCTAATTGTGTCCTAATCTTTGTCATTTTGGATTAACTGATAATGTACAGATCTGTTCTGAATGTTCTGTGCATTGTTCTGAATCCTTTTCTTTTTCTTAGTATTGTATAGGATTGCAAAAGATACTGTATTTTTAGCTCAGAAAATCTCAAGGCAACATATTTTGGCCACAGAACTTCCCAGCTTATATTTGAAATGTTCACTTACTAAAGCCAAAGCATAATAAAATGTAAATAGAAACTAGAGGGTGAATTCCAGAATCAATATTGTGGCAATGCCTTTGTTCAGCCATACAAAAAGACACAAAAATGTGTGCAAATTTTCAAGATCACTAGATTGCTTCCTCAGGGGAAGATGATGAGAACTGCAGATCTCAAAAGCTTGCATACATTTTTGTGTATATGTCAGTTTTGGAATTCATTAATTATAGAAGTTAAGAACGTACAGTTCTGCAATATCTTATAAATCTTCTTTTAAATTTTCAACCATTTTATCCATTATGCCAGAATTCTAAACAAAGTTATACAAGGTGAAATGATTCTAAATTCATTCTTTTTCACAGAACCTATGAAGTTTGTTCTAAATCATATTGATAGTTGTCCTTTCATTATGTCTACTATTTAAACCTCATCACACTGTCTTACTTAACTTATTTTAAATACATCTATATTTATATTTCATATCAGCAAAGATCAAATGATTGTTCTGAAATATTTGTGTGTGATCTTTTAACAGCATCCCCTAACCTGGGATATTATAGATGCTTGGATTATAAATCCTGTAATGCCTAACTGTACAGATTGGCTGCCTAGAATTATGGGTGTTGTACTCCAGAATATGTGGTGGCAGCAGGTGTGGGACCTGCTGTAGCAAACAAGCGTTTCTAGCTGGGTATAACTTTTATTGTCTTTTTGTTGGATAGGTTTGGCTTACATGGGGCTTATTTGTAACTGTTGCTCAAATTACAGCACCATTTTTTTTTCTTTGAAATTGAGCGTGCTCTGATAACTTGCAAATTAATCCAGAAAGATCCCATTAGCTATAAAACAGTAAATTTGGGCCGTGGCTGAAGTAAAGTCTTTGTATACCAAATGAACATTTAACACTACCAACCATTTTCTCTATGATATGTTCTATTTTCCTCTGTCCTCAATTGTTCTGCAGATTTGATTAATCAAATTTGCAGTAGTGATTTTACTGCAGCATTTCAAAATATGTAAGCGTCATGCAGATTTTGCGGAAAAGGATGTCTTTTGGACTACAACTTCCTACAACTTCCAAAATCCCAGGCATCATGGTGACTAGCCATGCTGGTTTGAGGATTCTGAGAGCTATTGTTCCCCCAAATTAACTTTCCCAAATTCTGCTTTTAGTTAATATTTATAGGATATCTTTTATATTTGTGTTGAGAATTCAATCTAAACTGCCCCAAGTGGGGAAGCCTGATAAAGTCTATTGATGAAATATATAAACTTGATCTCTTTACATGTCATGACTCAACTGTTCCATTTCCAGAATGGATTAAAAGGCATTTATTGCCTAAGCAGGTCAAGTCATTGAGGCCAAAACTTACCTCATGTTTCTTAGGAAGTGATGTAAATCCTGTTGTCTAAAGTTAAACTACATAGAAAGGTAGCTACTGCCTGTTTTAGGATATGAAATGTCAACTCTTTGTGTTTGCAGAAACTGGCATTAGGGCAAGAGCTTAAGGAAATAAATCATGTATCCATGAACTTTCCAGCCACTATACCTCCATTTGTCTGATAGTTGCCATGAGCCTGTTTAATTGTCAGTGTGATGTAGTCAGGGTAATGACGGAGTACAAAATTGTTTATTTGCTTACTTTCCTGCAGATGTCTAATATATAATCCATACTCTTATCCACGAAATGTATTTTGAAGGTTTAATTTCCAGGAAATATCAGGATTTTGTCCACTATAGATCTTGATTATATTTCTAATCAACATACCCCACCTACATGTCCAAGTAGTTGACATTTAATAGAGCGATCAGTGAGTTACGTATTACAGTTTTGAAGTCAATGAAAATGCTCTTTCAAAGCTTTTCATCTCACAACTTAGTTTCTCTTATTTTATCTTCTTAAATATTTTGATCCATATAGAGCAATCCAGTTAAATAAGCCAGTTTAAAACAAGAAGAATGGAGAAGTGCTTCAGGTGTAACATGTCAAAAACTCCTGTCTGCAAACTGCTAGCTTTTGGCAGCAGTGCTGTTATTTTTCCAGGTTGAGCACATGATTTTGAATGTCATTTATTCATAATTCTCTTATGCTCTCTGCACAGGTTCCTATGATTCTGGTTGGCAATAAATGTGATCTGGAAGATGAACGTGTAGTTGGCAAAGAACAAGGACAGAACTTAGCAAGACAGTGGTGTAACTGTGCCTTTCTAGAGTCATCTGCAAAGTCTAAAATCAATGTTAATGAGGTAACTATTGGGTGATCTTTCACAAAGCAGCATGCACATTGCCTTTGTAGTTTTGCGTTTGTGTTTAAATATTCATGTACTCCTATTTATTGGCTACTTACACCTTTCAAAAGCCTATGTTGGTTGATGTATTCTAAAGAATGCTTTCCACATTACTGTTATTTCTGTTTTTCCTTGCTGGATTACAATTAATTTTGTTGGAAAATTGTTGGCACATTTATCAAAAATGAGACTTGCCAACAGACAGAATGGCCAGAACAAACCCACATTGCAGGGTTTCGGTACTCATTTGTCTGATCTTTCAGTATTTGTTGTCTTAGACTTGAGGCTTAAAAGAAAAATGAATTCCTTAGCTGAGAGGTCTTCATTAACATAGTCTGACTGCTGATTTTGTTGTGTAGCTGAAAGGAGACATAAATGGCTGTTGGTCACATTTGCTTGTGAGAATTCAGTGTAAATTGGTGTGCCATATACTTCATTTTAATCTTGCAGGACCAAGAGTGCAAGTTTCAGCTTTGTTCCTTTTTAAAAATAGAATAATTCAGTTAACTATTGACTGTGTTAATTTAGTGCACCTAAATGAAAGAAAGAACCAACCCAGCCTATTTAATAACACAGTGGTATAGCTAGTTATGTGCAGAATCAGAACTTTAAAAAGTTGCTTTTTAGGACTGTATGTCCAAGAAAATTGTCAGACATCGTCACTGTCCATGCTGCCTGGGATTGTGGGAGATAAAGTCATAAAAAGACTTCCAAGCATGATACAAAATCAGGATCTAAAGATGAGAATTCAAGCAACAAAGGAAAAAACTAGGATATTTGTAGCATTAAACCAAAAGAGACTGGTAGTAAATGCAAAATGTTTGACAACAATGAAAGATGTCTCCCATTCCAGTTACAGTGTGTGTTCTGAATCATTCATGGTTGGGATCTTGCATGTGACTCATGCAGGAGACCAGTGCTGTTTGCCTTCAATGACACCACCACATAGTCACATCTGATTAGTTGTATGGTATTATAACACTATCACATGTGTTTTGTTTTCTCTGGCTGCTTATTGTCATGTGAGAAAGAAAGACTACTCTGCTCCAACATTTTTCCTAAATGGGGAAAAGATTGGGGAAGCAAGCAGTGAACAAGTATAAAAAGATGATCATTAAGACTTTTGAGGAAATATCCTCACTTTTCACCCTTTTCAACCTGGTAAGCTGCATGTTGACTTCAAAAAAGCAAATAGGAAAACATCTGATACAATCTCTGACATTTCTTTAAAACCGAAACTTTTGAGGAAAGTTTGTTTGGGTGCAAACATTTCTATTCTTCAACTGGATCAAAATATTCACAAAATGCATTTGTGGTTTTGTGATTAGCAGATTTCTGAAAGAGCTGTAGATTGTATTAGTTGTTATCATGCATTCAAGTACTTATAACGAAGTCACACATAAATCTAGATAGAATAGTTTCTTGAGGGGTAATTATGTTATCCCTACCATTAGTCCCAAATAGAATAGACATGCTGAACCCACATCATACTGGTAAGTCAGTACTTAAGTTCTGTTCAGTCTGTTTTCTGTAATTGAATCGATGGATATGTTGTAGTGGGTTATAACTAATGGGATTCAAGCTCATGTCTTGAAAGGTGCCAGATTTATACACAGCATAATCTGCTGGCATGGGTTGGAAACCTGAGTTAACAAATTTGATGGCTCAAACTATGCAGTAGGTAATATGTGTAACATTTAGCTCTAAATTCATTCTTTACTGACAGGTAAATGATCAGGGCTTGACATGGATTAGGACCACCATGCAAAGACAGGGGAGGATTCATCCTTTCTCTCTGTTATCCAAATTCAGTTCCCTGCTCCCTATTATGCATGGGAGCATTGATAAAAAGAAATACAAAAACTGATAAAAAGAAAGACAAAAGACAAAAACTCTATTCACTCAGTTCATTTAAGATGTAGGATCTCCAGTCCCACTCAAATTTGTATAAACATGTTCTGTTGAGAGGGTTAGATAGAGTCTTGCCTCTAGGAAGTAGAATCTGGTACAATTAGCCATAAACTTACACAGCCTCAACTCCTCCGTCATATTTTTAATACTTGATGTGTCTGTGGTGCATATGTTTTACATTTTGGAGATAAAGGTCCACATCAAAGTCTCCTCCATCCCTTTTTGGTTCTATTTCTTTTGTTTTTAAAATTAAATGAAGTCCTAGACTGATACTTTGATATTCTTATGACTCTGCCAGTCTGTGATTGTGCTTTTGTGTTTTGCCTTATTACTTTGTTTTGGAAGCAACAAATAATGCTTGCTTGTACTTTCCATTTTTTGGAATCTAGAAGATTTCTCATTCAAAAAGGCCTACTGTCATGGTTGGCTTTGATTCTGTTCGGCTAGAGATAGACTGCCTCTAAGCAGTAGAAGCAAAGAAGAATCAAAGGAAAAGAAAAATGCTTGGATTGTCCAGGCATTTGTGTCTGCAGAGTCACTGAGAAGGGCAGAAATGGCTACAACAACCCCAACCCCACTTCCCCAACTATTAGCTCAGATCACCTCTAACTGAGTGGAAGTGGAACTGGGCAGCAAGTAAAGCACTTTCTGGGTGATTTTGAATTTCTTTTCAGTAAGTCTTAGTTTCTGCAGCTGTAATGGGGGAATAATGACTTGTCAAATAGCAGCTACCCCTCCACCCTGGAGCAGAAATCCAAACATGTAGACGATTCTGTCCCTACTGAACAAACAGTTCCTCTTCTAGTTAGGTAAAGTTAGGTAGGCAGTTAGGTAAAGCAAGGTAGAGGAAGCAACTGTGGCAGCTAAGTCAGTCTGTGGCTGTGTGCTGCTAGGGTTTTAGAAGCTAAAACAGAGCATCTCCTGCCCAATAAGAAACATGTAGACAAGTCTCCATATGGACTGACATTTTATATGACTATGAGCTTTTCCTGGCTGACACGAAGAAGTGAGAGCTCTTGCAGCAGAGTTCCTCACTTGGTTCCAGTATTGCCAATATCTGCTGCCTCCATGTCCACTTGCAGCATCTCATATATTTAGATTTTTTTTTTTTAGTTTCTCTAAAAGCCTGTGGCAGCGGGAAAGCAAAATAAAGGAAACCGTATGATATTATAAGCAATCAGCCAATCATCTTTCAGATCTCATGGCATTGTCCACAACTTGGCCAATCATCATTCAGATCTTTTCAGTGCCTTTGCTCACTTTATGACTCTGGATTTTGTGAGACCTGGTATAGGCAAGCCTTTTTTTTTTTTCTAAAGAACAGTGTTCTAGAAATTCTTTTTTGTAAACTGTAAGGGAATGTCCATGTTCACTACCACCATAACAATGAGAAGGAAGAATGCCAAGGAACCTAGTATGAACCACAAATATTGAACCATAAAACTCCCTTTGGATTTTTTTTTTAAATTTATTTTTTAGGGGAGGTTGCAGTACATCCCAGATGTTTAAAAACAACATCAGCAACAATGGTACACTCTCTTTAGGAATGAAATGTTGCTACTAGTGCAGGACAACAGAAATATCATCTGGTTATTTTTATGAAACAAACGAATGAACCTTGAGAAGTACAGCAACAAATACCACTGCCATCAGCCACATTTCCCCTCTCTGGAGGAGGCCTGTGTTGGCTTAGTATTTATCATGGTTAAGGACTCCACCCTTACAGATAACCTAAAATAATTATAAATAAATAAATAGTTCTAAAGGGTCTGATTTTTTGAGTTCTTTTTCTCAGAAAAAAAAAGGTAGTAGATGCCTTCTTTCTGCATAGCTATCCCTACTGAGTACTTCCTGTTTTTTTACACACTTCAACCTCCAAACTCTGCTGTGCATCTAGCAAGGAGCTAGGCTGACCTTACCAGAATACAAACGGATGTGTTTTGCCTTGGGCTGACAGCATAAAATCATGTAACTGTAAACCCAGTGGAGAGGGAGTGTGAGAAGCCTAAATGCTGTTATATGCTGTTATTCTAGAGAGTGAAAGAGATGCTGGCTTTATCATGCTTTTAGAAAGTATTTCGCTGTGCTTCAGCGCCCCCCCCCTTCTCTCTCTCAAGAAGATAACATCAAGGCAGTATCCATTTTCTAGGTTTTGCAGGTCACAGATGAAGTACAGTGGAACGAATTCATGAACCATATGGAATTGCCCAGGGTTTGGGGCAAGGGGGTGGGGAAGAGAGGAAGTGAGAAGAGAGGTTTTCTATGAAGCTAAGCATTTTGCTTGCATTGCAACAAAGGTGGTTTCACCCAAAGGGAAGATGCTTGCAGCTTCTGGTTCTTGATTTGGTGTTACACAAGAGGCAGACTCCTTGGAAAAGGAAGGTGCCTGAATCTATCCAGGCCACAGCTGAACCAGTAACTCTTAAAGATAATTTTTGCGTTTCTTTGAAAACTGGATATCCAAAATGTTTGGCATGAGGGAACTACACTTTATAGCAGATACTTTCACAACGTTCATGACTTTCATAATTGATAGGATTTGTTGTCAGACTTCTCTCACCTTTTCTTAACAGCTAGAAAGTATTTATATGCACTGCAAGACTCTAGAAATAGTAACTCTGCAAGAAGAACAGATCTTAGAAATAACTGATTATTTTTAATTGCAATAACTAAAGTATAACTAAGTTAGATTACAGTGGGAACAATGAAATTTCCAAGTGCTGGATGAGACAAACAGAAAAGAGGAAGAAATGTGCCTTATTTAAATCATGGCATCACAATGCTACAGTGTATGGAGTTTATATGTGGACAGTTGTGCAGTATACTGTTTTAAGTAAGCTTTATTAAATATTTTCAAAGTACATACAGACAAAACATAAAAAGGAACAACACATTACAAACAAGAAAAAAATACTAACTAATAAGTACTAAGAATCAGTAAAGGCAGTAAAAATAGTAAAGAATACTAAAAAAAAAAGTACATATTGGTTTCCAGATTTCCTAACAGAGATTATATATAACTGTATACAATAACTTCTCTACTTACAAATACCATTCAAGTGCTTCAACCGCTACTTACCAATTTTTTGAAAAAGTCATCACTGATTTTTCTGTTATCAGTATCGTCATTCTGTCCATTACAGATAGTTCCATTAATTTTATCAGCTATTCCTCTTTTGATGGATTTTCTATATTCTTCCAATTACATGTGAATAATGATCTTGCTGCATTGATCATATATTGTATATCTTGCCATACTTCTTCTCCAGTTGATCTACTAATCGCAACAAATATAATTCTGACTTAAATTGGACATTAACTTTCAGAATTTTATACACCATAGAATGTATATGATTCCAGAATTTTTTGACATTTTCACAGGTCTACCACATATAATAAAAAGATCCTGCTTGGTGCTCACATTTCCAAAATGTTTTAGAAGCCTCTTTATCCATTTTGGCCATCATCTTTAAAATCATAACATAATGTGAATTTAATTCCCTTTGACCACATTTTCTCCATTATTCCAACTGTGACTGACATTTGGTACTCACTTTGTTGTAAACTGTTTAACCAACTATTCTTTCATCTCTATATTTAACAAAAATGTATACATCCTACCAATCAAATGTTCATTGGCTGAGCACATGTTTCTCAAATTCTGATTTAGTCAACTCAGAATCATACAGATTTTTTTGTCCATTTTAAACCTTTCTACTGTCTGTCTTTAAGAGAACCATTGGAAACTATGACTTTCTGACATTAATTTTTTCAGTTGGTTTGATTCTATAGTGTTCTTGATCAAATGTATAGTATGCAATTTTAATGGTCCAAACTACTAGTATTTTGTTTCTTTTTCTGGGACCAAAGTATGTGAACTGATCCCTAGGAGGTGGTTTTCATCCAGAACAGTATTGTTGTTCTTTGCTTTCAGAATGTTTCTTGCTTTCTGTAAACCCACTTTAAGATTGGATAACTAGACTGTAGTGGAGGAAACCCTGGTAGAGAATCAAAACTGTCTGAAGCATCAATAAATTGCCCTGTGTTCTTGTTGCAGCAAAAGATCATTGTGCTTCACCCTTTTCTTAAAGTCAAGAAGGTTCTAAAACTTTTCACCTCTCCTCTTTCCTCCTTCTAGTCTCTCATTCCATTGATTTCTCACCTTCCCACCTGATGTATCAAAAAGCTTTTACACTGTAGAATTGTACAAAAGGTTGGTATTCTCTGACACCTGCTTCTCTAATTGCCCTGCATACTTTTTCCCCTTTTTTTTTCTGTTACAGATCTTTTATGATCTCGTCAGACAGATAAATAGAAAAACACCAGTGGAAAAGAAGAAGCCTAAAAAGAAATCATGTCTGCTGCTCTAGACCCACTGTATGCAGCAGCTCTGAGCCAGGTAAGCAAGCATAGGTCTCCTCCTACAGATCCCTTGCTTCCTGGTAAAATCCTTCCTACAGATCCCTTCCTGGTAAAATCTTCTGGCCTTCCTGTAGGTACGGAGACTGTTCCCTGCAGCTGCACATGGGATGAAAGAATGATCAGAGTGGGGTCGGTAGCTAGCTGGTTTCTCTCTGTATAATTTGTCCAAATATTCTGTCTGCTTCGGTGGTTCTTATAAAAGCTATGCAAAAGGGTGTCCCTTTTCCTTAGGTTTTGAAGTCTAGACCAACATACCTCCCACACTATAATTCATTCTTGTTTCCCTTGCCTCCTTGCTCTTTTGCCAGTTTCTTCTTTTAAGTGGGGAAGGCAGCTATCAATGCACAAAACTAATGTGAATTCATTTGCTGCTATCTACAGTGTATATAGAAGCAACTACACCAAACTCCTGCTCTGCAGAAAGTTAACATTTGATAATGATTTTCCACAATAAAAAAAAAATTAACATGATGAAAATCTGCTGCAGAGACTTCCTGTTCTTTGATCCACCCCCTGAGCTCGATCAGGCAGTAGCTATAGATGTCCAAAGAGCTATGCATGTAAAACATTCTTACCTTCTTCCTATACCTTATCAGCACAAAGATCTACCTCTGTAAAATATATATATATAAAGCTGCCTTACACAGAGTTCATTTAGTTCAGTATTGTTTTAAAAAACTGTTAGTGGTTCTCCAGGCTTCAGGGAAGAGCCACTCAGTCCTGCCTTGAGACACAGAAAGTTGAACTTGGAAAATTCTAAGGGCAAAGCATGTGTTCTCCTGTTCTGCTGTGGTCCCTCTACAAATGTAGAATTTTCAATATTGATTTAATTGAATTTCTTCACATCTCAGCTGCATTTTGTCTTGTCCTTGTTTTGGATTAGGTTAAAAGATTCAGATCTTCTTCACATATATAAATTCACACACATTTTTCACACTTTTCCTGGGTTGTGGCTATATTTGCACACTTTACAAAATTTGTTGAGCTTTTCCACATTCGCTGTATTATACTTATGAATTGTTTATTTTCAGTTCTGCTTATTTTAGCAGTCTGCATTGCAAAATATGTGGCTTTAAAATATTTTGCATGCACTTTTTTCTCAGAAGCACACTGTAAGCCTTAAGATGAAGTACACATTTTCCTGCAACAAGTCTTAAAATGTGAAAATTCTACTTTTGTTGAGATTGTTGAGTCCCAGGAAATTTCTTTTGTTCCCTGTGTCCCTCCCCTAAACTGTATTACGTTGTCATGGTTTCAAAAGCACATTGCTCACTTTAGAGGAAAAATATAGTATTAAGCAGGTTTTGAAAGAGCTGTGATCTTCAGTGACTTCATTTTTCCTGCTCTGTAGATAAAGGGTTGTACTCTTATAGTCAGTATGTTATCAGTATGCATATACAAGCATGGGGCTAGCATTCACTTCTTTTTGAGGTTAAAGTGCCACCTGCTGACTCATTGGTATTTGACAGCTAATTTTTTACCCATCTGTAACTAAGCTTCAATGTACGCAATCCGAACAGAAATTCTAGTTTGCCACTACAGGTTATGTTGTATTCTCTGTAGCTTCTTCTGACAGATATTTGCATAAAGGTATTGGGAATGCTGTATCAAATCCTCATTTTGGTCATGTCATATTATGTGTGTGTATGTATGTATATGTACATACGGACACACACGTGTGTTAAACTATAGTGGTCTATCAGGGGGGAAAAGACCAAAGGTCAGAGTCTGGCACATTTCTTTGTCCGTGGTTTCTTTGATGCAGCCTAATTTTTTCCCCCCAAGCAATACTAACTCAATTTTGCATCATAGGACTGTTGAAAGCAAAGATTTTATCATTATCCTTTCCAATGTTATTTTACTTCCATCTATTTTTTTTCCTTATCCAACTAATAAAAAGTACTGGTAAACTCAAAAGCCTCATAACTTTTTAGTTGATTTGCAATGAGAAAACTATTTTGTTTGTATTTTATGCCTTTAAAGTATTAACAACAGGAAAATCTCAAACACAATTATTACAAAGTGCATACAATCATTAAAGAAACCTGGATAAAACAGCTGTCTTCATAAGAAAATGGGAACAGTGGATACAATGCTGAGAACTGTTGAGTGGAAGGAAGCTTCAGGGAGGGAACTTTCCCACTATTCTGACTATGAATCATGCCTCCACTTGGTTTTGGCCAGTTGCCTCTTCCCTCAGCAAATCTTTGTGCCATATCTCATGACATTTCAGAGAATCTCCAGCCTTTGTGAAGATCATGAGGAATCCATTGGTTTTCAGGATTACAGCTCATTATTCATCAAAAAGTCTGAGCAAACTGAAATCATTCTGAATGGTGCCTAAAACCCAGCTGCGTGATGTGTGTACGTAAAGATTGGGCTCCAGGCTTGGAGTGCCACTATAAATTTCTGAAGACAGGAGCATGCAGAGAAGGGGATTGTACAAGAACTGGTTGTCCTTATTGTGTCCTCAAGTCTGAAAATTTACAGGGCTGTATAAGTCAACACTACCATTTTTACCCTACTTTTAAAAAACTCTTAGACTTAGTTAAGCAGTGCTTTTTCAACTGTTGACTGTGTATATTCTTCGTAAGGATAATTTGAGAAAGTTCTTTCAATCCTGCATGTATTTTATGTTGGTATTTTTTTGTTTTAGTAACTCTCTTCTAAGTGGATTCTAATTCTTCAGTGTGTTTTCTTTTGTCCAGGATTACAGGAATGAAGAACTGTTGCCTAATTTGGAAAGTGCCAGCATTCCAGAATTCAAATAACTACACCACGAATTAGCAACATATCCGAAGAGGCTTCTGTTTTTATATATTATGTGAAGAATTTAGATCTTATAATGGTTTGCACAAAGGTCCCTGGGGAAAAAACAAAACAAAAATGAAATTGCTCTGTGTATATCTCTTGGAAATTAAAGACAATAGTCCTTCTCCTTTGCAATAGTTAACAGATGTGATAATAAATATAATTGACTCTAGTTGTATGATTATACAAAAGAGCATGGATGCATTTCAGATGTTAGATATTGCTACTATAAATTTCATATTGACCTCTTATCATAATTTCTTTCCCATCAAGCACTAAAAATGGTCAGTCATTAATACTTTATATCTATCATGATAGATATAACTATAAAGATTTTACCCTTTGAACTCACTGTAGCAAATAACTTTCCAAGTCATTGACTTCATTTTATATTTAAAAAGTTATGAATATCATTATTTTCATTCTGCCATTATATTCTAATTAAAATTGTGCATAATGCTTTGGAAAAAAATGGGTCTTTTATAGGAAAAAAAACTGGGATAACTGATTTCTATGGCTTTGAAAGCTAAAATATATAATATACTAAACCAACTCTAATATTGCTTCTTGTGTTTTACTGTCACAGATTAAATTACAGCTTTTATGAATGATTAAATTTTAGTACATTTTCATTTTGGTTGTGTGTTTCTGTTCCAGGTTTCAGATTTGGTCTGGGGTTTTAATGGAAACGATGATTTTAAAAACTGTAATAGTAAATACTACTAAGATGTTTTGCACTACTCCCACTTACCTCAGTATCAATTGTTTAGGAAAAGTTGTCAGTGAACAATGGCCAAAGAAGTCAATTCGTGGTTTTCAGGCGGCAGTTTTCACAGTTTCTGTTGGGACTGGCTGTGCATGATCTTGAGCTGAATAGAACAGATAGAAATGATAACAGATCAGGTTTCCTGAGCTAAATTTATAAGCAAAGAAGGTTATCTCGATAAAGATAGCCTTGTTAGAGAAATACAGTTATTAGCCAGATTCCTGTTGGGCAGCTACAAATGCATAGCCTAGTTACACCCTCATGACTGTTTTGTATTCACAGTCCCTATGTAACCCCTAATTTAGGGGATTCGTGTGTGTATGTGTGTGTGTGCACGTGCGCACGTACCTTCAGTTCACCTGTTGACCTGTGGCAACCCCAGTTGCTTGGTAGTTTTGCCAGTTCCTTCCTCTGAAATATAGCCTACAGCACCTGGTATTCATTTTTGGTCTCCCATCAAAGTACAGACCCTACTTAGCTTCCAAGATCATATGAGTTCTTGTGCCTTTAGGTTATTTAAGCCCAGTACATAGGGAGTGTGAAAGTCCCCCAATCCTTATTGACTGGCCAACAGACAGTGTGATCAGTGTGGAGTCTGTTCCCTTGTCAGTCAGGAAGCAGCTGCCTGATGATCCCAGCCCCCTCCCACAAGTGATCTCTGGCACAAGGGGGATTGGAACGGAGGTCATGCTTCTGCATGTCATACTGCAGATCACTTACAGGGGAGACTGGGAACATCACTTAGCTGATTCCCAGTCAATGAGAACAAACCCTCATCTATTGCAGGGGCTGCTGTCCAATATGTTGGCTTTGGGGGATTGGGACAGGGTTCACACGAAGTGCACAGCTTATGCATTTATAACTCCCCAGCAGGATTCCAGCCATTAGGGCAATAACAGATCTAAAAGATACAATTAAATAATGGTTTGTGAGGATGAATGTAACCTTTTTCAACTTATTTCTAGAAATGAGGATTAATCAGTACTCTGGTTCCCTTTATATAGTTAAACATATAACACAGTGTATCTCAGAAAAATATCTAATCTCAGACTTGAAAAAGCAATATAAATGCAGTGGAGGTGTGTTCATTCTTTCCATATTTGTATTTTTGCCTATACTACTTTTTCAGTGTAGGTTCCTGCATGATTGAAGGCTCGTGTGAGAGATCCTTAGTGTTGTTTAATTAAAAAGAGTTTTCATTTGCCACCTAGTGGACATGAAGTGTGATAGGTTTTCCCCCACTCAAGATGTTCTTGTTCTGTTTTAACAAATTAAAATACGCTCAGTTTTTAACTCATTTTGCTATCAGTGTTGATGTTGTATGAGGGTTACAGTTCTTAACTTGGGGACTGTAGTTGTTATTTAAACAAGTTCAGTGACAGCATTTTTCAGTTTTCTGCCCCACGAGTTGTAGCAATACAGGTACATACTTGGCTGAAATTAATGTTATCCCTTCAGTAGCAGGTCAAGCAGAACTGTGCTTGGAGAAGCACTTATCTGTCTTTGAGGAGCATTGTTACTATTAACTAGCGTGCGTATCCTTCTCCTCTTTGTTTAAGTATCTATACACTTTTTCCCACTGAATTAAATTAGTGAGATAACTTAAGCAGGGTGTGTGTGACCCAAGTTTACCCATAGGTCCTCATGGCAGAGTGGGGACCTGAGCTCAGAACTTCCAGCCCCAAATTCAGCACGTTGTCCCAAAGCCGCACTGGCTCTCCTTGCCTGAAGATGAGGAGTTGGCAGCCTTAGTTGCATGCAGTTGAGTATAACACAGCAAATAATGTTTTAGTTCGGTGGCAAGGCAGTTGCACAAAATAATCAGATACAGCAAATTTTAAATTAAAAAAATATGGTTAATATCAGCCCACAGTACCTTTCCAGGTAGACTTCAGTTAACAGATTAGATGTTTTCCTGGGCATTACTTCTTTAACAGAAAATTTGGTACCAGGGCAGAAGTAATATGGAAAGAAAAAGGATGGATTAATTCACCACAAAAAAGAGAGAGAGAGAGAGAGAGAGAGCGCAGTTTATAACATTCTTCAGCAAACTTTTTAGGTAGAACTAACAGTGTGGGCATGAGAAATGACACTACCAATTCAGGTAAGCCTTGCATAATTAATCAAAAACCTTTTCAACCTTCTAGAGACCATTTGAAGGCTTCTTCCAAAATGCATCCAAGGATGACAGTTGGTTTCACCAGCTTCCATTTTTCTTATGAGGCCAAACCTATACATCTGTTCTTTTCTTTATTAGCATGGTAGGGTAACTTGTGAAGCAGGCTTAACTGCATTCCCTCTTCTTTCTGTTTTGCTTCTCACACATGCTCAGTAAGGAATTCTGGGGACAGCAGCTGCTTACTCTGCTAGTTGTAGGAAGGAACAGACAGAGTAGAATCAGCTAGATCGGAATCCTGCTAGTTTCCAGCTCAAGGTTTATTGTATTGTTTACTTGAAAACACACTGTTGAAACTCGACAATAAAAATTGATGTTTCTCCAGCCCTCCTTCACCATCCTCCCAGTGCCAGTGCTGCTTGAAAAAAGTCCAGCTAGATAGAGGTAAGGAAGGAAAAGGGGGCTGGCCAGGCATAAGAAGGCTTTGTTAATAGAAGTGTGCAGGTACTGTGAAACCAATAAAAGTGGGAAGGAATATATGGAAGATGGAGTGAATTTGTTTTCTGCTTCTCTAGAGAGTAGCAACCAAGCCAATGGATACAAATTACAAGAGAAAAAAACATGACTAACCATGAGGAAGAGCATTTTAGCTGAACAACGGCCTTGGGAGATATTGAGCTCACCTTTGTTGGAGGATTTTAAACAGAAGTTAGATGACCATCCGTCAGGGAAACTAGATGACTTCTGGAGTCACTTTCAACACTTCAGTTCTTTTTTTCTGTGATTTCAGCTGTTGAAACAACTGTGAAGAAAAGGCAGGTTTTGCTTTCCTCCAATCTTAAATATATTTTCTTGCCGAGCAGATACCACAGCTCTCTAAACTTTATTGCATTCTTTCTTCTTTCCACCAGGTGGCATGTGAAGACTATTTTGTTTAGCTATACTGTTCAGAAAGCCTTATTTGTGATAATGTATTAATGAGGTTTCTTTAAAAAAAAATCTAGATTTTTTGGGGTACACAGGACTGATGCATTCAGCATGTTCCAGCATGGAGGTGAGGAGGAAGCAGCAACACAACCAAAAAGGGCAATGAAAGTGAGGAGGATAGAAGATGCAAAGCCTCAAAAGCAATCCAAGATCTACAGGCAATATTACGTGTGCAATGGGTCACTAAAACTTTCCTTGGAGCCCAAAAAATTTAGTTTGTTAAGAGTACTTCAATCAGGCATGATCTCTTGAAACACCTGCATGCACCAGGCAGTAGCAAAGCAGTCTGCAACCTTTTAGATCATGATATGTGACTTCAGCTCCTACCAGCCTCAGATAGCACAGCCAGGGGTGGTGGGTGTTGAAGTCCAACACTGTCTTGAGATCTATCTCCAGTTATTTTTTTAATTAATTCTAATTAATTTTACTAATTTTAAGTATTTCTAACCTGCCCATTTTCAATAAATTGCAAGTCAAGACCCAATAAAAACAATGCAGCATATCAATGAATAATCCACAATCAAGTATAAAAACAGTAATAGTACATAAAAACTGAGTTGTAGTAAATGATGCCTCAAAGCTAAGGGAATAGCTAGGTTTTAACTTGTGGTGAGATCAAGTACCAGGTGGGCCTTACGTAAATAAAGTGCTACAGCTGAGAAGGACTTCTCTCTCCGTATAATGTCCAGCTCCTAATGAGCAAATGAAAATAAACCTCTTGATCATATAACTAGGCAGCGGGAGTAAGGATCTGCATGACCCTCCAGATGATGATGAACTGTACATCTCAGCAGCCCAAGCCAATACAGTCAGTGGTGAGGCACGCTAGGTTCCAGCTAAATGACTACATCTGGAAGACTGCATGGATTTCATCCCTGTTGTACAAGGAGAGGCACTTGCTTAAATACTGAAGGCTCAAAATATTTAGGTGTCATTACTAAAACCATGAACTCAGAAAATTACTGGTAGCTTTTGAAGCCTGTGTTGATATCTGTATATTCATTCTAAACAATGTAGTCACTGCATTCTGCTCCAGCTGCAGCTTCTGTATTGTGTGGGAATCATGCATCTGTCCAGGTGTGCTTGATTACAAGTCCTAGTAGCCCTAGCCACTACAACCAGTAATGGGGAATGCTAGGAATTGCAGTCCAGCAACTTTGGAAGGCCTGCATGATTCTTACCCCTATTATATGTCATCTTCAAGGGCAGCTCCAAATAGGGCATACTGCAGTAATCCAGGCAAGAAGTGACTTGTTAATAAACTGCCATGACCGGGTTAGTTCAATTGATGAATAATCACTGCTACTGGACCCACAGCAGCTGTCCAAAAGCAAAGGTCCAGTGAGCATTTAGTGACAATGAATCTAGGAGTATTTCAGGTTGTATTCATATTCCTTCAGAGGAGGTTAATTACACAGTTCATGGACCTATGAATCATTAATCCGCATACCCTCTATCTTGTCAGATTTCAGTTTATTTATAATTGACAGCTGAAAATGCAACATAATTTCAACCAATACTACTTGAAAGGCATGAGAAAATATTTTCAGTTACCTAAGGGTGCAATATCAATACTTAATTTTGTTTATCACTTGGAGTATATTATTTCTAAAATGCCAGTAGATGGCACTTCAGTAATATTTAAGTTGGTTTCTTCTTTTGTGTTTTAAACAAGGCATTAACCAATTTGGAGGTAACATAGACATCCTTTCATTGGTGGGCTAACATATGTTTTTAAAAAAAACAACCTTTGGCTCTATTCAGACCACAGGAGAGAGAGTGTTCAGCTTTGATGACTGTTCGGGTGTGTTATGCTAAAATTTGAGGTACTTTTGTTCAGGCATGTTCTATCTCAGATCAGTGAGAGAGTGTTCTCCTGAAAGACTGAAGTCTTCCCTCACTGGTCTTTGAACATGGTCATTTCCGATGGCAGATTTGTGTCAATTTATTGTTTTTGCATGAAAACATTCATTCTGTGATCATTCTATGTAAAACGTAGCTGGGCATTGCTTGCAAATCAAGGTAAAAATGATTCTGGAAGATGATAAAGTGTAGGGAACCCCTGATGTTGTGGACAGCATTTAGATCTTGCCATAATGTTGCCAGAGTAGACATGGATATATAGTTGGCAATTTTTTTTATTTTTTTTAAAAAAATGAGATTCCTTGTACCTCACATTAAACAGTTTCACAGGAACTGATGTGACCTGAAGCACAACCTGTGTCATGGATGCTATTCTGTGTAATTCAGGTACTGGGGAAATCTCCCGTCATCCCTCACCATTGGCCAGGCTGGTTTAAGCAGATGGGAACTAGAGTCCAACAACATCAGAAGGGCAATAGATTCCCTAGTCATAGTATAATCAGATGCAGTCTTCTGAATTCCACTGCTTGATATGTGGTTCAAAACAAGTGGCCGGAATTAAGGGAAATGGACATTTCCCATAATTAACGTATTTTACCTCTCACAATATGGTTTGCTCAGTGATATACATCTCCATAGCTAGACTTAAAAGATTAAGCCCATGTTTGCCTTTCAGTGACAAAACAAAGCAGGGGAAATATCACATGTTAAAACAAACAGATGGCTTTCAGTATCTGAGAGAAAATATCTGTCCATGCTAAATGTATTTTCAAGTTTGACACACACAAAATATAAATACAACAAAGATTTGCATTGCTTTTCAGTTACAATAGGCTAATGTCCTTGGGTCAGGCTCAGAAAAAGTGAGCCGTTTTCCAGAAACTTCCCAAAAAGCAGTTCATCTCAGATTATTTATTTATATTTGATTTATAGTCTGCCTTTCTCATAAAACTAGAATCCCAGAAGCAGAAGCTATTCCATGACCAATAATGGGAGCTTAGGGCCATAGAGAAACTCATCAAGTTGTACTGTGTTCATCTTGGATTTGAAGCAGACCTTGGGAATTGTACTCTTTGGACTACAACTTCCAGAATTCCCTAGTCAGCAGCTGGAGGATTCTTGGAAGTATCATCCAAAGAAGTAACTTCAAACATCTGATATAAAGTGAACATTATAAGCCTACTGTGAGTTCTGTCTCCAAGTCAGGAGAATGAAATTGCCACAACAGCACTTGTTTTCAGTCCCTATAATGCAGGGGTGGGTAGCTATGAAAGGGCAGAGCCCTTCGGGAGACTTTGGAGGGCAACCTACTCCCACTGCACTCACTCCCCCATTAAAAAATCCACCCTTTTTGCTCCCAAGCATCTTCTGGTGACATGAGGACATGAGGTCTTCCCCTGACACAGCCAATCATGTGAGGTCTTCGGCTGACACAGACAAACAAACATACAAACTTTGACGTTTATATAGTAGATAAAAAATAGAGAGAGAGTGAAGAATGGCTGCCCTTGGGGGCCACAAAAGAGTCCTGGGTGCCTCATGCAGCACATAGACCACACTTTGCCCACCCCTACTAGAATGTAACAAGCTGTCAAGCTACATAGCAGAAGTTGCTAAGAATCTTCATTCCAGGAATGCTAAGGCCTAAAGTTGTACATAATGTCAGCAATGAAAATAGCCCTTTGTCGCCCACACCACAGATGCACACCAAGGCACCCTGAAGGAGTATGGCATTTGGAATGTATGACCCCATTCAGCATCAGCACCCTCTCCTAGTGAAATCATTCTTTTTGTAAATAAATGCTGACCAAAAATTTAAAAAAATCTTCCCTGGATCTTACTTACTTCAGCCAGAAATCCCGTATACGTAGTGTTCTGACATAGCAAGTCCCTGGTTTGGAGCTCCTGAGTCTCCCCAAACGTTCTTGGGCATTAGACTGTTTTATCCTGGAGGGTGTTAAACAGCAAGAATGGTAAAGCACTTTGTATGGTGCCAGCTACAAAAATACTAAATGGGTTTGTTGGTCATAAATGTTAATGTATACATGGTTTGTGGTAGAGATGTCATTTTTAAACAACCCAGTGCCACACATCCTCTCTCTCCGCCACCCCCATTTCTCTGCTAGATTTATAATTTAAGGTTCTACTACAAGGACAAGAAAGGACAGGGAACATTATTCTCCCACTCCCACCCCTGCCCACTCAACTTGAAACATTATTATGCTAATTTCCAGTCACACTAAAAGGCTTTAAGCAGCGACTTTAAGCTGTGATTGAGTGATTGATGAGTATTCTTCCGGGCTGAATTCCTGAAAGGATAACTTAAATAAGGAGATGAGTATATTTGCAGGAGTAAAAACTGAGCAAACCTGTAATTTTAGGGGAGATGGGTTTCTGTATCTGCTTCTAGTCATTCAGCTTAGGAAGAACCATTGTGGTAGTAATAGGATTTCTCACATGAAAACACCAGCATTAGTTAATTCCTGATCTTAGTACTACGTATTTTTATTCCTGATGCTCTATAGGGGCTGGTTAATGCGTTAATAGAATCAGGTGGTAAAGTTTATTATTTTATTCATTTAACTTATACCAAAACTTTCTCCCAGTATGGGACACAATACAGCTAAATCAATTTGTGATGTAAAAGTCTGAAAAATAATTAAGTCTGCAGCTCTATTAAAAACACTAATGTAAACCAATTTAAAAGCATTTAAAGCATAGCAATGAGGATGAGCATGCAACACCTCCTATTAAAGGACCAGTTGACAACCAAAAAATTGTCTAAGTAAAGAGGTCTTTGCCTGCTAAAGGAAAGAAAGCAGAAAGTGGCCAGCACGGGACCCAAATTGACGACTCTTCAGCATAGCATATATATGCACTATCAGAGTTAACATTAAGAGTTAACATTAACATTTTGCCATCACTATACTGAATACCAATGCGGTTCAACATATCTTCAATGGTCAGTACACATGGCTGACAATCAATTGAGCAATGCATAGAGGCAATGCCTACAGGCAATGTACATTTGCATGCTATTCCGCATACTTAACTGTGCTTATCGCATGCTCAATGACCCCACATATGTGGGGATGCTTCTGCCTCTATCAGCTCGATATGACCATTGAACCTTGCGCCAAAAAATTGTTCTACATGCATAGTACAACTTTTGCCTGCATGTATCATTCACAGGATGTTGGTCACAGTTCCCCATGGGTACTTCTAACCTGAGAGCATCCACCAAGAAGGCCCTCTCATGTGCCATCACCAAATGTGCTTGCAACAGTGGTGGGACCAAAACAAAAAAACAAAAAACAACCCCCAAAATCTTAAAGGTTGGGCAGGCTTTTTTTATAGGGGTATAAGGTCATTCTGAAGCATACCTGATTGTAGATGCTTATATAACTTCCATTATTAAAAAGTTCCCATGCATAGAAAGAGCCTTCTTACTGACATGCTAGGAGGATGTTTGTGTGTCAATAGCATGCAAGGAATGTTCAAAATAGGAGGAAAACTGCTATGGATGATTCCTCCTAGATCTTGAAGTGCTACTGCACAAGAAATCTTTGACCAAAATTCTGATGAATGTATAACTTGGCTCTTAAATTCATATCTTCTTAAAGATATTCCAGCATGTTGTAAGAGACTGGGCAATAGGCCTTGGAAGGAAATTAATTTCACAGCCTATAACTATGCCTTCCTAGTATACATCTTGTATCTTTTCATGCACATACATATTAGTGGACCTGAGGGAATGCTCACATGGGCAGCCAGCTCTTTCTCTCTTGACCCAAATGGCAATGTGAAACTTGAGTTTGGAAGGATTCCAGACTCTTCAAAAAACAAGCAATGCAGTCACTTCCGTCCCTTCAGTAGTTCCCTCTGGCCCCCAGGATTTTAGACAAGAGTCTAAAACAACCCCCTGGCAACAGTAAATGTGTTTGAGCCAGAAACAATTCATGACATCCAAAAGAAGGTAGCAAAATCATAGCAGCTGCAGGAAGCGATCTTTTGAATGTTCTGCTCGTATGCACAGCATTCATGGGAAAAAAAAATAGAGCATTATTGTGTCATCAATGCCTCTTGGTACATTGTAGATATTTGCCTTTGCAGCTGTGACAGTTTTTGTTTATTTATTTACTTTGCATCTACTTGCCAGACTGGTGAATTGATCATGCAAAGAATGAAAGCTAACTTAAGGTTTGTGCCAACTTCATCTTCACCTACAAATTCATCTTACACACACACACACACACACACACACACACACTACAAATGGGCTGTGAAGAAGGCATGGGACAGTCTGCAGAAGCATCCATAGATTCTCATTTCTGGCTTCTGCACACTTGTATTCCTCCAAAAGGATGATCCTGAAGTAAGAACCTGTCTTGTGGAGCCATCTTATTTCAAACAAATACATTCACAGACTGTGAATGTTGTTTTTCGTTCAACAGCTGAGAGCACACAGGGGACTGGCATGCAGAATGACCATAATTCATCCAGCTGCCCTTGGCTTAACTGATTTGATTTCAGAAGTGTAATGTAACTTCTTCCAACTTGTTCTAGCATTAATGGATGTCTCCAATCTGAACCTTGCATGTGTTCAACCCCAAACCCCATCACTTCCCCCAATTGATGATGATGTGTGTTGTTGTCCAACTTATCTGAAGGGTGCCAGATTGGAAGATGCAATGATGAAACTATTTCTTTATCATTGGAAGATTTATGTACTACCTTTACTTTAAAAAAATCCCAAGTAGCTGACAGAAAACTAAATTAAAACAAGTCATAATATCAAATAAAACTTTGTAAGCAGATTAAATTCATCCTCAATACTTAGTGGCAGGTGTGTGTGTGTGTGTGTGTGTTTAGGGCATCTTTTGTGAAAGGAATTAAAAAAACAGCCCTTAAAATAGAATGTTACATCTGGCTTCCAAGCACAAACACACACCTCATGCAGTTTCCAGGAAGTGGTGTGGACCTGCCGATTCTATGGGCCTTTCCGCCCTACACTGCTATCATGGTATTATTACACTTTCAACATCCTGAGGAATTTTGGGGCTTGTAGTTTACTGAGGCCCAAGAGTTCTCTGACTGAGAATTCTAAATGCTCCTGTCTAAACTGCAAACTGGCCCAAGAGCTCTTTAGCTGAGAATTCTAAATGCTCCTTTCTAAATTGCAAATCCCAGGTTCTATAGGATGTTGAAAGTGAAATAATAGCACTATAACAGTGTAGTGTGGAAATAGCTTATCTTGGAGGAATGCAGAAAAGCTGTATATGGATACAATCTTCTAAGATAACAAAGGCTCAACCAGGCTTGGGCAATTTTATTGTTATTAATTATCATCAAGTCTGCTTTGACTTATGGTGCCCTGTGAATTAGAGACCTCAAAGAGCCCCAGGTATTAACAGCAATCTTCAGGTCTTGCAAACTCAGCACCATGGTTTATTTGACTGAGTCAGTCAATCTGAAATGTGGTCTTACTCTTTTCCTGAGGCCTTCAAGTTTACTCAGCATCAACAGATTTTGTAATGTTTTAACTCATTACATTAATGAGGGGACATTTTGTCCAATCTTGTTGTGTGTTATAATGTATTACAATGAAATATAATATGGTATTGTAAAAAAAAAAAAATTACCCAAGAAACTAAATATGAGAAATGTCATGTTGTTGTTGTCTCCCATCAAGTCAGGTCAATTTAGACTTAAGTGATAATCATTTGCTTAAGTGATTACTTACCTTAAATACCAAAATAACCATTGGTACCTATCTTGACAACAGCCAGTGTGGTGTAGTGGTTTGAGTTCTGGATTACAATTCTAGGAGTCCAGGTTCTATTCCCTGCTCAGTCATGGAAGTCCACTGGATGACCCTGGGCACATCACACACTCTCAGCCCCCAGAAAATCCCTTGATAGTTTCACCTTAGAATCACCATAAATTGGGAATGACTTGAAGGTACACAACAATAACAATAACAAACGTCTTGACATGGATGGACAAAAGTGCCATTTGCTGTTCTGCTTCAGGCAGTAAAGTGTCTTGAACCAATCCTGAGTTCAGGCAGGGCAATGGGAAGAAAGACAATAAGCAATAAAACTCCCTGCTGATGAAGATTCAATCTGCCCCCTCTTTGGTATCTTTTCACTGGCAGGCAAAGACCTATTTGTTGAGAGTCCTTCAGCCTTGGCTGACCAGGGTGGAGTGATGTATAACTGGGCGCACTGCTTTAATACAGTGCCTATTGTATTTTTGATTGTTTTAAATCTTAATGTTTTTAATAGTGCTTTAACTGAATGTAGTATTTAATATTTTTTTAATTTTTTTGTACTTATCATTTTAATTGCTCTGTTTTAATTATACTGTAAGCTACTTTGAATCCCATTATAGAGAAAAGCATGATATTAATGAATGAATAAATAAATCAAGGGGAGGAAAAGAGGGAATGCATTGGACATTGAACTGAGGAACATAGAAATGAGGCTGAAGTGAAGGTGTCATGCTGTGGATAATTCACAGTCCACAAACTCCACTCTGAGGTAGACGGTAGTGTTTATTAGTAGCAAAGCAAGCCACACAGCACACCTCTTCTGGAGTTTCTGAGACTAAAGCATAAATGGAGTTCACAGGTTTTATACCTACACATACAAATTTTAGGCAAGCAAAGCTGAAATTGAAGATGATCATAAATTTAACATCACCCCATATCTTTAGACATTTCCAAACTTGCAGCCCTTTACTCTTCTTTCAGACCTTTTCTTTAGACACTTTGGTTCCCAAACACTTTTTTGTACTTTCATTTTTGCCTGCTGTGACCTTCTCCCCATTCACCAGATAAATTGTAGCAGTGAGCTATAAAGCAATTAATCATTTGAGACAGTAGAATACACAAGCAAACTTTAAACAGATACATTGTTGCAATCAACAATTAATACTTTGTGACATTCTAACTAAATGCTGACATTGCTCCTATACTGACTAACATACACTATTTCAATACACATCCTGCAGATCCACTTAGGACAGGGGCTACACATCCTGACAGAAGGCTGGAATGAAGGGCAGGCGCACAGGTGTAGCTTGAGGAAAGTAAAATGAAAGCACTGACCTGCGATAAGAATTCCCCCCTCCCACCAATGAAATTTTCCTTCAGTCCCCAAATTTTTGGCATTGCAGTAACTTCAAACTTTGGTTGAGCATTTATAAATACAGATTAAGCTTCCAAAGGAAAGAGGCAGGCAAAGTTTCCAAGGAAATATGCACACAGCAAATGTAAGAGTTTTCAGTATCTCACTCTCTGCAGTGCTAGAAACATGGAGCCTGAAGGGAAAAAAATCATAGGTCCCCTTCATACGCGGGCAGCGGAACAGGGCAAGTCACGCCAAAACGGGGCTTACCTTGTTCTGTCACCACACGGAGCAGCGCATTTCGCTGCTCTACACGCAGCAGCGTCCCACGGCGTCCTCGGCGCCTGGCAGCGCCTAAAATGGCGGGTTTTGACTGGCGGAGCCTCTCCACCAATCAGAGAAGCTCGCCAGCCGGAAATCCCGCCCCCTGCCCGATCTGCAGGGATGCCCTTTCACATGTTCGTAAATCCATACGGGCGCTGCGACAGGGCTGGACGGGGCTGGACGCCCCGTGCCTTTGAAAAACCACATAAAATGTGGTTTTTGAAAAGCACGCGGTGCCACCACTTGCAGGCACCCGACCTCAGATTGGCATGTGGATTTACTCGCAAGTAATCCACCCCAATTCGTGTAACAGTGTAGACGACCTCCGTGGAGGTTGATCTACACCGTTTTTTAACCCCATGTGAAAAGGGCCATAGTTGGGCAAATTCTTATTTGGAGGAGCAGTGCCCTCATAGTTACACCCCTGGGTGGATGGAATAACCTGTCTGTATGCAAACTGAATTCTTTGTGCAGACAAGCACAAAGCAGATTTGTTTCTGCCATAGTGCTTTGTGTTCAGTCCCTGTTCAATCCTGGATTCTTGGAGACTCTTCCTGCTGACCATGTACCAGACAGAAGGGATGGATGGATGTTGAGTAGGAATGAAGAACATTCTTTATTTTCATGTCTAAGGCCGCCTAAAGCTTTGATGTTAGGTCTGCTCTTTACACTGATTAAAATACAGACAAGCAAGATCACTGAACTATTTATATTAGCTAGTTAGTTAGCAGAGGCTTGCTCATGAGTGCTGAAAAAACAACAGATGCGTCTTTCAGGCTGGCAGTCTAAAGTGCTATTTGGATTAAAGCCAAAGCACTGCTGGCTGAGGCCATCATGTGGTCTCAGAGGTATTCATATTTTTGTCAAAGGATGCTTTAGATAGTGTTTTTCATGCTAACCTGAGGGATGGACAGTGTGTTCCTTCCTACATCTTTGACTGTGATCCATTGAAAGCATTTTTTTTGCCCACTGTTTATTTTCAAGGCTCAGTGGCTTCCTGTGTAATATGTGGGTTGGTGATCTAACAAGATGAAAGAATTAGGACGGTATGGTATGGGAAAAGAGGGAGAGAGAGCAAATATTCTTCTTGCAATGCTATTCCTAAGCATTCCCTATGAGTAATGGAACATCCTTCTGTGCTGAAGGCTCCTACTAGGATTTGTAATTTTTATCACTGCAAATTACTCCCATCAACTCTCTCTTACTGTACACCTCCCCAAAAGTGTCTCCTTGGTTCCTGACTAGACGTAGGAATTGTTGCTATTTGAATAACCGACTATTTGAATAACTGTCCCCTTTATTCTCTAGATAGATTTTGCTCTGCTTCTGAAGGGCATACTTGGATGCCATTATTCATAGACAAAGCTCAGAATAGCTGAACACAATAGAAACTTCTGCCTTCACATAAAATTCATATAGATCAAGGGTAGAAAACTTGAGGCCTGAGTCTGGATGCAACTCCTTCCAATATAGCCCACAACCTCCTCCTATAAAGAGCTCCTACATCTGCATGAACAGTAGTCTCTCACTCTTGTTCTTTCCAGGAATTATGAGGTGCATAGAGGAGGAGAGTAGTCATACCCTCAACTGTCCTAATTTGATAGACAGTGTCCCAATTAACCCTCTGAATTCCCACTATTTAATCTGCTTTTAAAATGTCACATTTTCTCTGTCCTCCTCATGCTTTCTCCCTTTGTCTTCACTTTACTTCAGATTTTGCAAACTGAGTTAAAAGTGCAAAAGTAGTTTGCACTCAAATAACTCAGCAGTGGGAAAAGGCGAGGATAGGACAGAATCTTGCCCTTCCAAGTAGATTTAGGCAAAAGCAAACTACCACAGTTTCTCTCAGCCAAAGTTCATTCCTTACCAGTAACTTTTTACAGTCTTGACCACACTTGTTGCTTGGCCACAGGTCCTGGTTTTCATCTGTGAAATGCTGGAGTGTATGTTCAGTTAGCCTGTATAATTCATGGATGAGCTTGGAGCTCCAGCCTCTGAGGGTGACAGCTAGAGTGTTATAGATATGCACAGATAAGACAGAATGTGTATGTATATGTATTTGTGTGAGGCAAACAAGGACAATGGCAGGCTGTCAAGCGTATGCATGAGCTCTGGGGGTCCATCCACTGAAAGGGAGTATAGTCTGTGTGAAGGCATAGATAAGTTTATGTGCAAGAAACCTGCAGGAGATGCTGGGGCTCCACTCGCCACTGTCTCTGGTCTTGCTGTTTACATTTTACCTACAATGGGTTACCTCAAGAAAATACAGCTCTTAAAGGAAAACACATCCCTCATCCTAATACACTTTTAAAATGCTCATTTATCTAATACTTTAGGATTTTTAAATTTATTAACAAATATAGACCCTGCCATCTATCTTAGCATCTCGGGATGGCACACAATAAAATTAATTTTAACATTTTAAAAGAATTTAAAATGGGAAGCATTATTTAAATAAGCTGAAAAAAATTAAGCAGTTAAAACAAAAGAGCATAAAACCAGTTAAAACAATTTGAGACAGTTTTAAAACAAGCACATAAACAAGTTTGGATGAAATCAGCTGCCCCTCAAGTTTTTAGCAAAAAGCCATGTTTTTACTTGGCACCAGAATGACACCAGCACTGGCACCAATGGAGCCTCCAAGGCAGGGATAGGCAAAGTGCAGGCTGTAGACTACATGTCACTGTAAGGCCAGGCCCACCTGAAACTCTGGAAAGCATCAGATCCCAACCCTTGGCTATATTGAGGGGAACCCTCCCCCTAACCACCCACAAATGCAGTGGTTTACATCCCCTGACTACCAGAGTCCGCGCAACCTCGCCCCAAAGCTGACAGAGTGGCAGAAGTGACGTTCATCCCTTCTGGTGTTCCAAAACCTGCTGATGCAATCTGGTGGGCAGGAAATGGCTTCCATTCTCAGGACAGGGTATTTCATAAATAAGTTGCCACAGTACAGAAGACCCTTTTCTATGTCTTTACATTTTATATTTCTTGACACTTTTACATTTATTTCTCATCTTCCTTCCACTATGGGTTCATATTCCAGTTCCAATTGTGTGTGGAACATATATAAGATAGAAGGAGAAGGTGTTTTCCACAGCTGTGTACTGTCCTTTGTGTGTGGTGAGTGACTAGGGCCATTTCCGCACCCGCCTGTTATAGTGCTATTATTCCACTTTCAACATCCTACGGAATCCGAGGTTTGCAGTTTGAGGAAGGAGATCCTCAGCAGACAGAGGAAAGACTTTAGAAAGTTACTCTCTAAATGTGAAGCACAACAGAAATGGGAACAGAGGAGGGCAGGATTAACACAACATGCAGTTACAATGTACAAATAGGTCTACAATATTTATGAACAGGCAATAACATTAAAACACCTCCTTCCTCTTGTCCCGCTGTAGAGTGATGGAAGCAGAAGCCACAGCTGAAGAAATCCATCACAGCTGAAGCATCTTCTAGTCTCTCATCCATTGAGAAAATCCCTCAGAGATAACAAATGGAGATTTTCCCCCAGGAGGCCATTTATTGTAACTAAGGCCCTTTTTGCAGCTTACCTTCTTGCGGCGGCATCCAGTGGTGATCCTAGCAGCTGCTCTGCCAGGAAGGGAGCACAACGACAGTGCTCCCCAATTCATGGGACCAGCTCCCTGCAGAAAGGAGCACAATGGACACACCACTTCCTTCCACAGCACAGCCACGTACTATCCCAGGCTGTGCCAGGGCAGGAAGCACCACCATTGCACTCCCTGCCCTTCTAAAGGACAATGAAGTGCAGGATGGTGGCACAATTGTGTGTCATTACAGAAAAACCCATCTATGATTTAACCCATAATCATGCTGTCTGGGGACAGGAGGAGGTTGGGACCATGACAATGTCATGCGGGAAGTGTCATTGTGGTCTGTCTTTCTCCCATCCTCATGGGGTGTGGGGAGTCCTCCATGTTTTATTTTTTTAAAGGATAGCAGTAGACTGGGGAAAAATAGTTAATAGGTTTTAAGCTATTCCCAGGCGCCAACCATTCCTTCTGGCTGGAATTTCAAAGGAACCGTTTGGCATGATGATTTTTGTTCTTTTACAACTATCTTAGGAAAAAACTGTCTGTTAAAGTGTAAGGGGGGGGAAAACTTTTCCCTTTTCCCAGCTTTAACGCGAAAAACAGATCCCTTACTATGATACAATAAATCTTCTATTAAGTTTGTTGATCCGTGTAAGAGTAAAATCTGTTCCTGACAAAAGCTCGAGAATCCTTTCAAAAAATGCACCAATTGATGGACCAGTCGATTACTGAAGAAGAGCAAGGATCTCAGAATCTGATGGACCCACAAAAAACTGAAGTGCCCCTGGATACCAAGACAAAATTGCGCCTGACCGAGGCTATGGAAACCCCCACAAGCGGCCAAACCTGGGTCGGGGGAAGAAAAGCCACATACGTCGTTGAGACAACGCAGAAGGGCTGCTAGATGGGATACATCAGCAAAAGACCTATCCCTTTTGGAGGAGATAAAGCAAATGGAAACCGAACTGGAAAGAAAAGATGAGGAGATACTCGAACTCAAGACCATGCTACGCGAGATGCGCATCCGTCCCTCGCAGACAAAATCACCAGGAGGAGAACCACGAGCGGCTGTCTCGGCGGCAGGCACCCCTGGTCCGCCCCAGCAACCAACAGGGCACACGCCAGCGCCACTGTTACTCAGAAATGTGGGAGACCTGGAAAACGACCTTCAACGGGAAGGGGGAGAAACTCTCCTTTTTTTTTTGGGCATGGCAAACAATTTCATATTGATCACGGCCATCTATTTGGGATGATGCGGCCCGAATTTGATACCTAAGCCAGAGGATGAAAGGACTGGCAGCAGACTGGGAGCGAACCAATACCCCCGCGCCCCCGAAACCTTTAAAATCTGCAGCTCTTCATGAACCATCTGCGGGAAAAGTTTTTAAAACCCCCCTTTATTGGAAAACCCAAAAAATCAACTGAAACGAATGAAACAAGGCAGGAACGATGTGGGGACGTATTCCCGTGAATTTAGAAACCTGGCCACCAAAGTCCCGTGGAGTGATGAAATTTAATTGAGTTATACAAAGATGGACTAAATCCTGATATTCTACACGGGTGCTTAATGCAGGCCAATCCACAGACCCTGCTAGGTTGGGTCAGACTAGCTACTGAAATGGAAGGCATAACCCAGACTGTTCAGCTGAACCGACAAAGACAAGACGTGCCAAAACGACAACCTCCGGGCCCCCCGTCCTCAATGCTGAGGAACGGAACAAACGTCTCCGTTTGGGCATGTGCTTTAACTGTGGGGAAAACCCGGGGCCACCTCGCCAACACCTGCCGCGGAAACCAAGCTCCGACTGGGACTAAGGGAGCACGAGCAGACCCAAAGAATATAGAATTCACACATCAGACAGCGGCCGCCAAACAACCACTTAGACGGACTTCAAGGACCCTGCAGCGGCGACAGGAGACTCCGATCCCGATGATGAAACCACCTCTTCGTCCTCATCTGACAGAGATGGAGATTCTAAACCTGACTGCGATGACTGGCAAGCGGCGGGAACATCTGTAAAGTACTCCTAAAATTCCCCATTTCTACACCACGGTTGCGATTAGTGGCAGCGATGGGACTTTGCATGTACATAGGGCATTAATTGACTCTGGCTGCTCCAGAAGTTTGTTACACCCCAAATTGGCCAAACAATTCAAAACTCTTTATGAGCCCTTGGAATGCCCCATCAAATTAACGCAAATGGATGGGACCTCAATGACTGGGGGAGTAATTAGTAAAATCACTAAGCCCATCTCATTTCAAATGGACAAAAACAATTACAGCATGCGATTTCTAGTTCCCAAAGGCGATGCAGTTCAAATTGGTCTTGGAATCGATTGGTTTGTGAATATAACCCCCAGATAAACTGGACTGCTGGCACTATGTCCTCTTCAGATGAAAACTTTTCTATTCCCCATGAAGAATTGAAGAATTCCTTCACACTACCGAGACTTCCAAAAGGCTTTCCACGAAAGGGAGGCTGACAAATTGCCTCCCCACACGGACTTTGACTGTAAACTGGAATTAGTTGACGGGGCCACCTCTGGCCTAAACCGAAAATTTATCCCATGAGCCAAAAGAACTCCTTGCTCTCAAGAAGTTCCTAAACAAAACTTGGCTCGCGGCTTTATCAAGCCCTCTACAGCCCCCACGGCGAGTCCTGTCTTCTTCCGAAAGAGAAAAGATCCCAGCGCGGATCCGAGACTGATAGTTAACTACTCTGCTATTAACCAGGTTATTTCCTCCAATTGTTATCCCATACCTCTGATACGGACTGTTTTGGACCATCTTGTTCAAGGAAAATATTTCACCAAACTTGATCTTAAAGAGGTTTTTCATAGGATTAGAATGGACCCGGACTCTGAGTGGCTCACCACCTTTGCAACTCCTCTAGGTAACTTTAAATGGACGGTTCTTCCCTTTGGCTTACAATCGGGGCCATCTGTGTTCCAAATGTTTTTGAAACCATTTTCCATGACTTGTTGTATCAGGGGGTTCTTTTTATCTGGATACTTTTTAATTTACGCAGATTCCAGGGAATTATGTGTCATTGGTTCGTGAAGTGTTACGAAGGCTTATAGATAACAACCTCGTGGTTAATCTATCTAAATGCCAATTTGACACCCAAACTTTTGATTACTTGGGATATAGGATTAAAGATTGTTCACTTAAAATGGACCCTTCAAGTTTAAATCCATTTTGCAATGGCCCGTCCCTAAAACTGTGAAGCAACTGCAGCAATTTTTTGGGCGAACCTTCCGGTTTAGAGGATTTTGCTGCCATAACGCTTCCACTCACCAACCTTCTACGGAAACCTAAAGGATCCACTGCGGGCAAGGCGCATAGACTTTGTTGGTCGCCTGAGTGTCAATCCGTTACATTTGAAATTAAATTTACGTCTGACCCCTTTACCCTTTTTCCCCACAGTAGAAGCAATTCATTGTGCAAACGGATGCTTCGGACTTTGCCATGGCAGCCGTTCTTTTACAACATGACACCACAGGAGCACTCAGGCCTTGTGCTTTCATTTCAAAGAAATTTTCCCCTCAACAAGCTAATTGGCCCATTTGGGGGGAAAAAGAAGGCTATCCATTTTGCGCTTCCTCTTGGGGTCATTTGCTTGAAGGGGGTCGACTCCCCTTTGAAATTTGGACTGATCATAGGAATTTGCAAGCCTTACAGTCTGCTAAGAAACTCTCCCCTAAGCAGGCGAGATGGGCTGAATTTTTCCAGAGATTCCATTTAAAATTGTTTTCAAACCTGGCCGAACTAACCAACTGGCGGACCCTCTCTCGATTCCCCCTTTTGCGGAAACCCCTGCAGCCTCCCCACCCTCCTTTTTTCCTCCCCTCCGGCTCCAAGTGACTACTCGTGCATTAGCAAAGACAAGGCTTTCTGCCTCCTCTCTTTGTGACTCCGCTCTCCGCGATGCTATCATTCATGCAGCGCATGCAGACTCCTGGCTACCGGCAAACAAGGATAAAATAGAATGGGTTGACAATCTCCCCTTTTATGGCACCAAGGTCTACGTTCCCCCTGCTGCCCGCGAGCAGGTACTTCATCGTTATCATGATTCCAAACCCGCTGGACATTTTGGGTTTTTGAAGACATTGCATGCGATTCGCCGCCTTTTTTGGTGGCCTGGATTAAACCCCTCCGTGCAAACTTACATTAAGCAGTGTGCCACTTGCAACGTTTCTAAGTCGCCCACATCTAAACCTCAAGGGCTCCTGCAACCTCTCCTGCGCCTGCTAGCCCCTGGTCGGTCATCGCATGGGATTTTATCGTGTCTCTTCCCTCTTCACACGGCTTTCATGTTATTTGGGTTGTTACTGATCACTTTTCCAAGCAATGTCATTTTGTGCCTCTAAAGAAACTACCCCGTGCTGACCAGCTGGCTGACCTGTTCGTTAATCATGTATGGAAACTTCACGGACTACCTTCGGTGATCATTTCGGACAGGGATCCAATTTTCACTTCCAAGTTTTGGACTTGTCTACTGAAAACCCTGGGAGTCACTCAGAAACTCAGCAGTGCTTATCACCCTCAAACAGATGGCCAATCTGAGCGTGTTAACAAATCTCTTGAACAATTTCTTAGGTGTTTTGTTTCTGAGAACCAGAATGATTGGGCTCCGCTCCTTCCGTTCGCTGAGTTTGCCATCAATTCTGCGGTTCATACCTCTACTGGGAAACCCCCCTTTGAAATAGTTTACGGCTTCCTTCCTTCTCCTTTCCCCCCCCTCTCCCTCTCTTCCTCCGCTCCTCCTTCTGTTTCTGCTTGGGTCTCTAAATTTTCTGGCATTTGGCAATCCGTCTCAGATGCTATAGCATCCGCTAAAGCTTCCCACAAACGTTTCGCTGACCGTAAACGGCAGCCTAATCCCCTTTACCAGCCCGGGGATTTGGTTTTCCTTTCTTCTAAGAACATTTCCTCTCCTTCTCCGTCTAAAAAACTTTCCCCTCGTTTTCTCGGACCTTTTCCTGTGAAAAGGGCTATTAATGATGTCTCTTTTGAACTAGATCTCCCTTCTTCCCTCAAGGCTATTCATCCTGTTTTTCATTCCAGTTTGCTGAAGAGGGCACCTTCGCTGACTTCTTCGCCGGCTGATGTTCCTCAACGCCCCGACTGACTTGCTACTGCATTCATATTACTATTTAGTTTTCTTGTCTTTCTACTGTCCCGTGATATTTTCTATATTTTGTGTATCTTTATGTATATATTTTTTTAAAAAAGTGGGGCAGGATGTCGGGAGTCCTCCATGTTTTATTGTTTTAGGATAGCAGTAGACTGAGGAAATAGTGATAGTAGGCTGTTAGCTATTCCCAGGCGCCAACCATTCCTTCTGGCTGGAATTTCAAAGGAACCGTTTGGCATGATGACGTTCGTTCTTTTACAACTATCTTAGGAGAAACTGTCTGTTAAAGTGTAAGGTGGGGGAAAACGTTCCATTCTCGAGCTTTAACGTCTGAAGACAGCATCCCTTACTATGATACAATAAATCTTCTATTAAGTTTGTTGATCCGTGTAAGAGTGAATCTGTTCCTGACATGGGGGGTTGGGAGGATGCTGTGGAAAGGACCTCAGAAGCCCCTACGCAATTGCCTGTGTGAATATAGCTCAGTTTAAAAACTGAATTAGGTTCCTTGATATATTTTTTTCCATGTCAGTTATGCAATTATTTCCATTTGCAAAGATCTAAAATGGACAAAGAAAGAAATATGCTGGCAGGATGACATTTCGAACAACCAATATTAAGAAAGTAATACAACCTTTGGGATTTTCAGCTGCAGTCATATTTCACGTTCCCCTTTCCTCTTGTCTGCAGATGATGATTTAAGAAACGTAGCAACTGAACAGCACTGTATTCCTACAGATCCTGAACATCACAGAAGGTTTATAGAACTCCAAAGTTTGTGAGACAAAAACTTACTTTTTTACACTACAACTTCTAGAATCCCCTGGAGTTCTGGCAGTCCTCAATGTAACTTTTCCACACACTGGCAGAACACTTTACCTGGACAACTCCCACAGTTAACACTCATCTACCAGCTTGTAATACATTTTGCTATACAGCTTGGCCTTTGCAGATTTGTCCTTTACTCTTCTATTTCCTAAAAAAATAAACACTTTCTGGCTGTTTGAAAAATATCCAACTACATTAGTACTTTTTCATCTGTGAAACTTCATGCAGTTCATTCTCCAATCAGTTTTTAAAGTGAATGTTATCTAGACTGCTGATTTGCATCAATCAATTTTTAAATGTAATTGTTTAGTTACTGTTCCTTAGGAGTAGTTAATTGCCATTACAACTATTCTTTTTAAAAGCTACCCCACATGTTTTTTAAAATCTCAAAGCTTTTTTTTAAAAAAAGTCTAAATACTATAAACTACAGTAGAAAAAAATTATCCTTTTCAAGTTAGTTAAAAATATACCATTGATATAAAATATACTGCTGTGGTACAAAACACAATCCTTCAACTACAAAATGGTAACTAAACAGTTACACTGCAAAACTTATCCCTCATCATGTTATATACATAACATAATTTAGTCATGCCTTAGTTATTGAAAAATAGGAATGGATTACTCCCATGCTCTGTGCCTTATAAATGACTCTGTAGCATTGCTGTTGTTGGTGCTGTGTACCTTCACATTGTTTCCAACTAATGGTGATCCTAAGGTGAATGCGGTTTGCCTTTGCCTTCCTCTGAGGCTGAGACAGTGTGACTTGCTCACTGGTTTTCCATGGCTGAGCAGGGTTTCAAACCCTGGTCTCCAGAGTCATGGGTCAATGTTCTTGCAATAACAGTTATAAAAAGTTCACATAAAGTTTGAAACCTCTCTCACCGTGGTAGATTTTTAGCTGGTGTGATCACAGCAGTCAGTGCTGAGAGTGGTATGATGCATGTAGAGTTAAATTACCAACATGAACGTGCCCTCAGAGGCAGCTTTAGAACCTTTTTATAATATGTGAAAGGGCCAGTCCAGTCATTGACATTTCACTGGAGCATTTCTTCTTCACTGAAGAGTCAGCAAGATGTCAGCATTTTTGTCCTGTATCCATGTAAGGCTCAGCTGAACTTGAGATCCTGATGCCTATTTTTCAAACTTGAATCCAGATTAATTTCTTGGTATCCTGAACAGAATATGAAAACTCATTGCAAGCAATGAGAAACAAAGTGGATCCTATTCAGTTGTTTAATGCCAAAGATACTTTTCAAGGGCTGAATGAAATTACTATAGCATCAGAACAAAGTGTCACATAGGTGCTACTCTGACTCACTCACACATTTCCCAGTGCTGCTAAATTCAGTGGGTTGACTTCTGAGTTTTCTTCCATTTAACAGAAGAGTTCAGAACCAGTCCTAACACTTTGAAAGGTAAAGCAGTCACCTTCCTTGAAAATGCTTTATCTAATCCTAAAAGGCATTATCATCCCTATCTGTTTCAAAAGCAGATTCAAAGTAATCATCAGCTTGATTTTTACAATGTTGTACATGATATAATACACTGAAGTGAGTATTACATACTTTAGGCTACTTTTTACATTAATGTCCTTTCTTTTTAATGCAAGCTACACATTACTGACTAGGGTCAGGGACTATCTTAAAAAAAGAAAGAAAATGATGTAATTTAATCCTTTCATTAGTTATTATTTTCCTTTGATTCCTTTAATTGATCAGCCTTATGTGCTTTTTAACTGCCAACTTCCATTCCCATGCAAAAAGCAAGAACAAAGTAATACCATATCCTGCAACTGTTTGGCAATGATAGTCCTGAATAATCTTCTGACATCTCGTTTTTTCAACTGCTTTTAAAATGTCCCAGCTTCTCTCTCCTCTTCCCGCTTGTCCCTGATTTACTTCAATTGCTGCAATCTGAATTCAAAGTGAAAAAGTTGTTTTGCACTAAATTAACTCAGCAGGGGGATAGGAAAAGGGAGGCTAGAACCTTGCCCTTCCCTGTAGTCTAAGGAAAAGCAAACTGCTCCCTTGTGTATTCCTTCTCATTAATCATAGAATCATAGAGTTGGAAGAGACCCCAGGGGCCATCCAGTCCAACTCCTTGCTATGTAGGAACAACCATCAAAGCATTCCCAACAGACGGCCATCCAGCCTCTGGTTAAAAACCTCCAAAGAAGGAGACTCCACACACTCCCAGGCAGCATGTTCCACTGCTGGACAGCTCTGACCATCAGGAAGTTCTTCCTGAGGTTCAGGTGGAATCACCTTTCCTGCAGAGTGAATCATTGCTCCCTGTCCTAGTCTCTGGAGCAGTGGAAAACAAGCCCACTCCCTTGTCAACATGACATTCCTTCAAATATTTAAATATGGCTATCATGTCCCCTCTTAACCTTCTCTTCTGCAGACTAAACATACCCAGCTCCCTAAGCCACTCCTCATAGGGCATGGCTTCCAGATCCTTCATCATTTTGGTCGCCCTCCTCTGGACACATTCCAACTTGTGGATATCCTTCTTGAATTGAGGTGCCCAGAACTGGACACAGTATTCCAAATAACGTCTAACCAACGCAGAATAGAGTGGTACAATTACCTCTCTTGATCTAGACACCATACTCCTATTGATGCAACCGAGAATCACATTGGCTTTCTTGGCTGCCTCATCACACTGCTGCCTCAGGTTCAGCTTGTGATCTACCAAGACTCCTAGATCCCTTTCACACATACTGCTACGCAGCCATGCATCCTCCATCCTATATTTGTGCCTTCCATTTTTTCTGCCTAAGTGCAGGACCTTACATTTCTCTCTGTTGAAAATCATTTTGTTAGCTTTGGCCCAGGTCTCCAATCTCCAGTCTCATTAATAACTTTTGCTATCTTGACCACACTATGGCCCTTTCCACACGGGGGTAATAAAACGGTTTAGAGCAACCTCTGATGGAGGTCATCTACACCGTGGAGTGGATTGGGGCGGACTACTTTAGCGCAGTTCCACACCCCAATCCGTGCAGGAGTGACCGGAAGTGGTGGCGCTGCGTGTTTTTTAAAAACCACTTTTGAGGAGATTTTCCAAAAGCACGGAGCATGCAGCCCTGTCGCAGCACCCAGTGTAGATTTGCAGGCGCGTGCAAGTGTGTGCCTGCAGATCTGCCAGGGGCGGGCTTCCGGCTGACAAGCTTCTCCGGTTGGTGGAGAGCCTCTGCCAGCCGTAAGTCACCATTTTGGACGCCGCAGGACGCCGAGGAGTGTGGAGCAGCAAACTCGCACTGCTCCGCTAGGCGACGGACTTACCCGGTTGCTGGTAAGCTCCTCTTCCGTGCATTCTACCCCGTTTCTCCCTCCATGTGTGAAAAGGGCCCTTGATGTTGCTTGGTTATACATGTCCCAGTTTTCATCTGTAAAATGTTGGAGGGTATGGACTTTCTGTGGATTTTCTCATCAAAGCCCAGCTGCTCTGACACAAGAAACCAATGCCTAGCTCCTCAGAAGTAAATTCTGTTGTGTTCCAAATTTCCAAATAAAGGAGGGTTACACTGTATAGGATTGCACGGTAAAAATTCCTACCCAATGTATGCACATTTCCCTTCTAGCAGCTGCTTAAAATAAATTTAATTCTTTTCCTGCCTACTTCTTTATTACAAGCTGCATTGAGGCAAGGATGTGATGACGAGGAAACATTTCTGGCTAGGGGCACAAGGCTTTGAGGGTTTCCCCATGTGTCCTTGCTGATGTGAAGATCAAAGTAATTACTTATTCTGTCAAAATGAAATTCACACAAGGGCCTTATTAAATCTTTTAAGTCTGTTCTGTGTTACAATGTGAACAGAGAATTCTGACAATATTCCAGCATTTTTGCTAACATTTCTTAAGAAGAAAAATCAGCTAGTGAGATAGAAAGGGCCATTGGTATGTTAGCACAATCATACATCCCATTATACTGCAGGTAAACTAATTTTCTCCTTGTTACTAAAAACAACAATAATGTGAAAGGACCATCTAAGGCCCTTTTCTCACGGGGTAATTAAATCTTCCCAGGTCGACCTCGAACGGGGGCCTTTTTCACCTTAGAGAGAACTGGGTCGCATTTAATTTTTTTGATTCTCACCTCAATCCGCGCGGGGGAGCCACCATCCAGCATTCGCGCGCCCTTTTTAAAAACCAGAAGAAATGTGGTTTTTTTCCTCCAATCCGCTCTCATCCTTTCGTGAAAAAGCGACGGTGCGTACTGATTCATGCGGGGGATGAAGAGAGGGAGGGATTTAGGCGTGGCCAGCAGAAGCGACAAGACCGCCCCCAGTGCTTTCGAGTGCTGCTATCAAGGCTGAAATTAGCACCCCAGCAATGTTCGTCAGCAGCTCGTGCTCCATACACAAAACAGCAGAAAGCAAGCAGAAAGACAAAGGGGGAAAAATGTCTCCACGGCGGCTCCAAAGAAAGGTGTGGGACGAGGGGGAGGTTTGTTGGAGGATGTAAGGGGACACGCGTGCGTACTGACGTCCATGATGATGCTCAGAGTGTTTCTTTTAAAAATTGAGCACAGCCAATCACTGCCAGACAGGACGGGGAAAGGACACCTATGGGAGTGGCCATGGTAATATTGTGTGAATGCATTGATGCTGCCTAAGTCTTTTCTCTATGGAGCCGTGAGAATGCTCCTAAAATTTCAGTCCGTGTTAGTGGGGATTAAGGGAAAACCCGCCTGGATCGTAGCGGCACGATTTCTGCACCCCGTGAGAAAAGGGCCTAACTGAAGGATAGGAAGCCTCATTAGTTCCCCAGGGGACCTTGGAGAGACACCCCTCCTGATATTTTTTTTTGCCCCATAATAATCTCTAATAGCCTCCAGGGGGCATGGGGCATTTTCAACATTATAACACTTGGACCATTTTAGGTCCAGCAAAGGTGTTTTTGTCACAGGAAGTTATCTGAGGGTCATTTATAAAAGGTCTAAACAATATGCTCTCCTGCCCTGTAGATGCCATTTGGGGGAGTCAAAAAATTCATCCCTAAGAGGGTTTGGGATGCCCCTTTGTTCACCCTTAATCTAGCTGAATTCTTTGTTATCAGAAGTCAAAAAGAATCTGTTGAGAAACTAGAACTTCAATTTCTGCAGGATATACCAGAAAAAAAGGATCTGTTACCGTGCGGAAGACGGGCATGGCCTTTTTAGCAGAGGTGGGTAAATCCCTGCCGCAGCTTCAAAATGTTACTTTTTTGGATTATAACTTCCAGAATGCCTGAGTCGCTTTGGCCTATGGTCATTCTGGCTGTGGAATCTTGGGAACTGCAACCTCTAAAAGTGTCTATTCCAAGCTCTGACTTTAGCTGTACAGCTGTTGCTAGACTCCAACATCCATCAGTACTAATTACCATACCTCATACTGAGAAGTAATTTTACATTGCAGTCCAAAAGTTGGAGGGCCACAAGTTGCCCACTTTTGCAGTGGGTCCAAGGGCCAATTTTCTGCTCCTGGGATTCTCTGATAACTGTGTGGACTAGAAAACTAGAAGTGTCTTGAAGACCACCACTTGTTTTGAAAAATGGGAATCGTTTAATGCCAAACAGTGCAGTGTAGCAGGGTTTACAGCCAACTAAAAAAGTGAATTGCTGGTCCTTCTTCTTTCTTTATTCATTAAAGCCCTCCTTTCTTCCAGCACAATACTCAAGACAACATACAATACAGTTCAAAACCTAGTAATAAAAAAGTTTTTAAAAACTATTAAACAATTAAAACTATTAAACTATTGAAAATTCTGCAGTGTGCAATGATGTACTATGGGCAAAATATACGATACATGTACAGATGCAGAGGTCTGTCATCATCTACAACATCTTGCTGTGTTTGTTATGTCAGGCTGCTCATTCCACTTCCAGTTATTCTCCCTTCCTCCCACTTCCCCCCTTCATTCCTATCTTACTTCAGTTGCTCCAAACTGAATTCAAAGTCCAAAAGTGGTTTGTGCTCAATTTACTTGGGCGGCGGGAGGACAAGAGGGGATAGAATCTTTCCTTTCCCTGTATGCTCAGGCAAATGGAAACTGCAGTAGTGTCTCCCAGTTTGTGTCTTCTTCCTCATTAACAGTGATGTAGACTCAAGTCGATAGACTCAGACTCAAATCAGACGTAAGTCACTTCAGTGACTCAACTCAGATTTGACTCAGCAAAAATTACACACTGACTCGACTCGACTTGAGACTTGTATGTTTTAGTGACTGACTTTCTGCCCTTGGTTCAGTAACATAACACATTCATCCAGAAACCTTACAACTTAGGCCCTTTCAGCATGGCATTTGTCATGCGAAAGGGCCTCCAGAATGTCGCGCGATTGTGAGGAGTGCTTCAGACGATGTTCTTGCAATCGCGCAATGCTGCTGGGGCCAGCAGGCGCTGATCACACATTATATCATTTTCAACTTTTAGCTGAAAATGGTGCATGATCGCGCATCACTCTAGGGCCCCGCACACACTTGCTGTCCATGCGGAGCTCTGGAGCTGCGGCCCTCGTGCTTCCTCCCCAAGTGCAGCCTGGGAAAATACCCAACTGTGCTGCGGAAGGAAGAGGCAGAGCCGTCTTGGTGCCTGCTGGCTGGCTGGCAACTCCTGCAGAGACAAAGCAGCGGGGACATGAGAGCCTCATGGAAGAGGCTGTTTGTGTGATCCCCACGTGACTGCGCCGGATAAAGGTAAGGTGCGAAAAGGGCCTCATTGGTCACATAACAATCTGTCTCAAGCCCAAAGTTTGAAAACATTTCTTAGAGGGAACAGCAAATGGGTCAGGCAATGGGTTTGAGGTGGGGTTGAGTCTGCTCAGCAGCCTGTCCCTGCTACTTATAGGAGGAGCTTCCTAAAACGTTTCCTAAAAGCAGAAGGCAAGGCTCATGCCCAGAGTGCAGGGTGTGTGTATCTCAGAGAGTAACAGAAAATGTGTTAAGCAGTGGTCTTGAGGAGGAAGGATCCTTCCTTCTAAAGCTCTTGAAGCTTCAGTAATAGGGAGAAAGAAGGATCCTATTCCCCACTTCTGAAAAAGCCTCCAGCTTTGCAAATGGGAGGTAAGAAGGAGCCCCACTTCTGAAGCTGGAGATGGCAAAATCACAAAAGTAGAGGAACAACTCTACTTAAATTGTTAAAGCTAACTTTTGACTCTATCCAGAAATTCTGGAATGCAGGTTGGGGTATAAAGTTGGCTTCCAGACTTGAGACTTGACTTGAGACTTGACTTGAAAGTATCTTGCAAGGACTTAAGATTCAAGGTAGAGACTTGACTTGAGACATTAAAAGACTTAAATACTATCACTGCTCATTAATATCTTTTCTTGTCTTGGCCACACTCTGACATTGCCTGGCCTCGTGTGTCCCTGTTGCCATCTGAGAAATATTGGAGGATATGTATTCTACATCCACTTACACAAGAGTAGGCTTCATAAAACACATGGAGGGTACTTCTAAATACCTACTATGCTCAGATGCACTTAAGGATGACTGACAATGAATAGGAAAACAACATGCCTTGTATCTGCAAGGAGGCAAAATTAATAATGGCCTGCCTGCTAATGTTTTTACATTAAAAACAGTTCCAGTGGCTCTGCGGAATGCTTATACCAATCCGTATAAAATTTCACCATCAACACACATGAGAAAAAAAGATTTGACAGACTTAAAGGTACTCCCAAGTACAAAACAAAACAAAACAAAACAACTGTGGGTGACTTAAAGGCACACCCAAGTACAAAAAAAGGGGGGCACTAACAGGAATCCTCCCCCCATCCCCCAGTGATAAACCAATTTCATGGAATAGTGTCCTCAAAGGAGAAAAAAAACACACACCATAATTTAACACCCTGAAATTATTGCCCTACGATTCCACTTTAATTGCCATGGGTACGTCCTTTGGTATACTGGGGTTTGCAGTTGGGTGAGGAACTAGAGCTATCTGGCTGAGAATTCTCCCCAACTAAAGTGCAAATCTCAGGATTCCATAGGATGAAACGATGGCATTTAAAGTGAAATGAAAGTGCTATAAATATGTATTGTGGAATGGTTTAGATGGAAGGAATAATGGGATTAACAGAGTATCTAGCCAAGGCAGGGGATAAAAACTAGTGAGATTGGGCAAAAGAACAGACTGACTATCAATGACAAGAGAGGAAGGAGCACAGAGGGAACAAAAAGGTTAGAAGAACGATCTACACAAGACATTCATTCATTCACACAGAGAGGCTATTTAAAAATGTCTCCAGGAACATAAGTTACTGCTGCTTATAGACATCAGTGGAGAAATCAAAGATTTTAAAGTAGCTGAGTTTGGCCCCAGTGCTCTGAGAGTATTCATAACCTGGAATTTTTTTTAAAAAACACCAATTAAGAAAATGGAAAAATTCTTGAGTGGAAGCACTCAGCATAAGACAATTTTGCGTATTTGCTCTAAAAGAATCCAGGATACCCAGATTTCAATCCATTTAATTCCTTCGAGGATCTTTAGGCCTGAAATATCGTTCTTTCTTTGTAGGGGTTAAACACTCTTGCACTTGGTGAGACTTTCCTCCACAGTTTTGGGATTGCATTATAAGCCACTCAGAAGGTTGTTAACATGAAGCCCTTCTTCCTTTTTGTGCAAGGGGGGACAAAAGTACAGCCTTCCTAATACTGTTGGACAGTAACTCCCAGCATTCCTTACTATGGATTATGCTATCTAGGACTGATGGGAGTTGCAGTCCAACAACATCTGGAGGGTTGCAATTGGTCCACCCCAGTTCTAATGAAATGCAAGATCCTGCTACTGCTGTGTTCCCTCCTGCTATGGTGCAACAGGAGGGTAACATTTTAAAGGCAATTCCTTGCAGAAGATTAAGGCCATTTCTGCACTAGACTGTTATAGCACTATCATTCCACTTTCAACATTTGAAACTGCAAACCCCAGGATTCCATAGGATGTTGAAAGTGGAATGATAGCGCTATAACAGTCTAGTGCGGAAATGGCCTAGAAGTTCCATGTTTGTAAGATGAGGGACATTTCACACTGCACAATTACAAAACTATGATTTAGGAAGAAGTTTTAGACTGTAAGAGTTGTTCAATAGTGGAATAGATTGCCTCAGAGGTGTTGGGTTCTCCATCTTTGGATATTTTTAAACAGAGGTTGGATGGGCATCATTCAGGAGTTCTTTACATGTGTATTCCTGCATGGTTGGGGATTTGATTAGACAGCTCTTGGGGTCTCTTCCAACTCTGTGATTCTGTGGTTTCTCCTTAACTGCCATGGATGCATTCTGTGGAATCCTGGAATTTGCAGTTTAGGGAGGGGCATTTAGAATTCTCACCCAGAAGGCTCTTGTGCCACGCCAAACTACAAACGCCAGGATTCCATAGTGTGTAGCTATGGCAGTTAAAAGTGGTATAATAGTGCTATACTTGTATAATATGAAAAGACCTCTGAATGCAATGCTTATGACAACCCTACGAGGCTGAAGTGTTGCAACGAAATCAGTTTGGGTGGCAAGCAGCCCTGACATGGCATTCTGGCCTCGGCAGGGCTCCAGTCATTGTGTGCCTGATGAACAACACACTCAGCATCACAACACCCAACCACTCCTTCCCACTACAGCAGCTGAAACGGCAACCACAAAGAATAGCTTAATGGGCAGACAGTAGGGCACTTGTGACCTGAGCATATAGCCTGTATTGTGGGTCTGAGAGCCAGATGGCATCCTCCCACACTGGGACATTTTTGGCCAGGGTACCATTTTGCATCTACAGGGGAAATTAGTAAAAATGAGAATTGGCTGAGGTTTCAGGGCAATCTGAGCCTTGCTGTCTTTAATGGCTTCAGCTACAGTGTGCAGAAGGGCATGGATTCCAAGATGGTGGTGGTGGTGGGGGGAAGGCTTAGTGTCCAAGACTGACTAATTTTACTGTTTGAGGAAAAGGACAAGAAGGCCTCTACTCTCAGAGCTTGGAAATAACTAGTTACACTTAATTAGTTGCTTCTAATTAATTCAGGTACATTGTGACTGACATCTCACATTACATTACAAAAGGTGCTACACCCATATCTTTTTATTCACTTTCTTTGTTAATGGAGGAGAGGCGGGAATCATTGTATGATGGAAATAGAATATCATCTAGTTCATTTTTCATTTCATTTCAAGTGCATGTTCCCTTGATGCTGCCTTTGGTCTCTTGGGGATGTTGAAGTGATGAAACAGACAAGAAGAGAATATGTTTTGAACCATAGGTCACCAGTCTGCAGCACTTGGAAAGTGGTTTTTAAAAATGTATATTAAGTACATGAATGAGTTACTTCTCAAAAAAAAAAAGAAAGTAGGATGACAACTACTTTCAGGGCCTTGGAACTATAACTAACTACTTTTTCTAAGTAACTTGCAAACTCTGCCTATTTGTCATTTCATATACAGAAGCTAGCTGGGACTGATGGGTGAATCTTACTTTGTCACTGATGACAGGCCAGAATCCTTTACACTTGAGGCAGTAGGCTAGTTAAGGGGGTCCAGAACAGGCTCTCTCTCTGGTGATGTCTGCACTACACTGTTATAATACTGTTATTCCACTTTCAACATCCTATGGAATTCTGGGGTTTGTAGTTTACTGAGGCTTTCTGGCTGAGAAATTCTAAATGCCCCTCCCTAAACTGAAAACCCCAGGGTTCCATAAGATGTTGAAAGTGGAATAATAGCACTATAACAGTGTAATGCGGAAAGGCCCAGAGACTTATTAGGAGCACCCAAGTAATGCCACTGCTGCCATAAAGCATCTGCTGCCTGAAATGGTGACTTCACTCTTCCTAATGGGAGGGCTGGTTCTTTCAAGTGCAATATCCTTATTTGACAGTGATGCCCCTGTTAATCCTCCAACACCCCAAATTGTCAGCTGCTTTTAAAATGTTCTGGCTTCTCTCTCTTCCTCCCTCTTTCATCATTCCTCCTCGGGTTATTTTCATCATTCCTCCTTGGGTTATTTCAACTGCTGCAAATTTAGTGCAGAAGAAGTTTGCACACATTTCAGCAGGTGGGAGAGCAGGAGGCAGAGTTTTGCCCTTCTGAGTAGGTTAAGCAACCTGTTGCAGCCTCTTCTGTCTTTGGAAAAGAACATCTTCTGCATGACTCCAAATTGCTACCTGGGGTAAGCAAAAGGAATCAAAACACTATGTAAATAGCAGGGGAGGTGGAGATCCTTGCCAGTTAAGAAGGGACTTTCTTGAGGAAATCCCTTTGAATTATAGCACCCTGGAATTGTATACATCACCACTCTCTCTTTTTTCACAGACTCATGAATGCCTCCTCCACAACCAATTGCCCTACCTTAAGATTAATGCTGCAGAGAAACATTTCTGATTTGAATATTTCCTCCTCCTTCTTTCAGTTCTAATTCTTGTTTTGCTTTCAGATTTGCATACACCTTATCATTTAAGGTTTTGTTTTACTTGTTTTCTTCTCTCTACCCTCTTTCCTTTTGATTTACTAATACTAAAGGTATGCCAGGGCTGCATAGCACAACAGGAGATAAACAGTAACTTGTAGAGGTCAAACACTAGGAGAGATTTTGCTATTTACTTACGTTGAGGGTGTTACTTCTGCTATGGCACCTCCGGTGAAGACACCCCGATATCATTTTGATATCATTTAATTTGGCCTTAGCTGGACTGGCTCGCAGTTACCTCATCTCATGTGTTTGCGAGTTCTCCGGACAAGCACGGACAGAAAGCGGCTGTTAATGGTTTCACATTCCATTCCTCTTTGTAGCCAGCAACTCAAACTTCACCCACAGCTTCAGGGAACTTCCCGCCGCAAACTCCTCAATAGCCACATGGCTTTCAATCAAGTTACTCTTTTATGTTGGGCTATCAGCACCCCAGCCACGTTATTGTCTTCAAATACAAATCCAATCAGGCTAAACTTGACCTCACCAAATCCTTTTGTCCAGCACCAAAACCTCTTTTGTTCTCCTTGGGACTGCCATAGCCGAAAGGCACAATCTTCCCTATAAAAACTTCTCACTTTTAACCGATCCCCAGATCACTTTGGGCTGCCTTCCTGCCGGTGGTCTAAGGGACTCCCCTCAGCGCCCCACGCTGAGCTTTCTTCCCCAGAACCCCTCTTCTCTCCAGGACTACGGAACAGGTCGTATTGCCTTCCCTTGCAACTGTCTTTCTTTTCTGAGTTAGTTAGTTTATGTTTGTCTTCTGTGTTCCTGTTTAATAAAGAATTGTTCATTATTTGGAAAACCTGGTCTAGCTATTCTGACCCGCCGCTGTATACACAGGGTTAAAGATCCCGCGACGTTACCCTGCCTCTTGCTAACCAAACAGTGTTCTGGCTAATTTCCCCAAAATCGGTGTTTTAATTGGCAACCCGGGCGCCCCTCACGGGACCCCCAAATTCTCAGGGTAACAAGGGAGGTTTTTTTTTTTATAGAGCAATGCCCTATTTACATTAGCAGTGATATCATAAACACATCTATTCAGATGGAAGTCCCAATCAGTTCAGTATTGTAGTCTTGAGAGATTCCAAAAGGCCATTGGAATGCACGTATTTCCTTATGATGATCATGGTTCTCTTTCTTAACTAATTATGTTCCCTTACAAAGTACTACACATTGTTTTCCCCCACCCTCTCACCTCAGTTTTATTCTAAAAACAGCCATGTGTAGTAGCTTAGGCTAATAAGCTATAACTAGCTTAAAGTGAGCACATGAGTATTATTGTATGGGGAAATTAAGATTTGATCTATAAATGGAATTGGGCAGAGTGAGTGGTTATGAAGACACACAGTGGATAAGAGAGAAAGCTGCAGTTCTGGCAAGTCTAATAAAGGTATTTAGATTTTATAATAATGCATTATGTAATATATTTATTGCTAATCATGCTGTATGCACACATGCATGCATAGAGAATATTGTATTTATTGATTTCAGACTTTTTTTTGCTTGATGTTGCTCAGCCACATGTGGAATGTTGGAGGGAATAGGTTTAAAGTAAACATGATAGCTAATTAGTGGTATTTGTAATAAAATGTTGGACAAACACAAATTAAAGAACAAAATAATTATGCTTACCTCCACTTTAAATAAACTGAAAACATAAATGTTTATGCTGTTTGTGTTGACTCAGTGCTTGGACTGTTCACCATCTGTTGTTCCTTATTCCTTGGCAGTGAAGAAAAGTGAGTGAGCAAAGAAGCAGCTCATGGGGCACACCATGGAGAAAGTGAGGGAAGGCAGAGAAAGCGTGACTAGCTACTGTGGCCTTATCATGGGTAAAGGGAGAGTTCAGTGAGAGTTCCTCTCCAGGAATGTAGGTGCATGGTTGCAGTATAACATTCCTACCAGCAAAATTACTTCTGTCATGCTATAAGGCACAGGGAATGAGGTACAATGAATAGTTACTTCGTGTGCATGTGTTTCAAGAAGTGCACTTTACCTGCACTTTTTTTTCATTAGGCACAAATTCATTCCCCTTCTGCCTGCTTTCCTGCCTCACTTATTTTTCAATCAGGCATATCCCAGTTGAACCATGGTCTGTCAAACTCGGTATTTTATCTAACGGCTCAAGTGAAGAAATGTGAAAAATAGAGATAGAGCAATTTGTTCTACTTCTATCTTTGTTTCTGTTCCTTGATAGATTTGTGGTAGCTCAGACATGCAATGTAAGGATTTATGCAACGTAGGGATTTCAGAAGGGTTTATTTAAAAACAAACCAACAGATAAATACTGGATTTCCCAGGTTTGGCAGGATGTCTGTTTGTGAATGGCCACTGTTATTAAAGTAATTATCTCTATTTGTACCTTCTGCATTTTATTTTTCCTTGACCTCACTGTTTTATAATACTCACTAACTTTGTGTGTGTGTGTGTGTGTGTGTGGATGGAGAGAGAGAGTAGGGCAAGGATAGGCTCAGAATAACTCTTCTTACATGACATTTTAGTGTTTTGGGGCAATGTAGCATCCCCTGTGGAAATTGTTCTAGTTCTGAACACCATCATTGATGAAAGCATAAATTGCACTATTCATGTAGAGTGGCTTTTTCAGACAATTTAGAATGGGTGTATCCAGCTGATGGTGGTGAAAGCAAAAGTTCTATGTGTGGAAAACAAAATATGGAAATCAGGTGGAAAACAAAATATGGAAAACAAAACAATAGTTTGCAGAGTAGAAATGTTCAATATCCCCAAGAAAACTCCAAGAAAGGGGATCACCAATAAAGGGGACACCAGGGGTTGCAGTAATCACAGAAGCTGTCAAGGTCAGATACCTGGGCGGCGAGCCAGCCCAGAGAAGGGAGTGTGAGATCCAGCAAAGTCCAGCCAGGAGAAGACAAGCAAGCACTTTACACAAGAGAGTTCATTTACCAGAGCATCAATCAAAAGCCATAGTCAGAGTTCTAAAAGCCAAGGATCAAGAGATCAATTCAAGGTAGCAGGAACCAGGTGCTGGGAGCAAGGAACAGGCAAGAGGTAGGCTTGAAAGAAGTTTGCCACAAGCAAAGGAAAGCTTCCAGGCAGGCAGTTATATAGCCCAAGACACAGGTGTGGCTAGTCACTGCTTCTTGAACTTAATAAAGGAAGCCTCCCTTTGCTCAGTTTTCTTGAGTCTCCGCCTTGTTTGTGGGCTGATTGGCACAGGTTCCAAACCATCTTCAGAATTGGATCCCTGTTGCCCTAAAGGAGCAGGCAGAGGAACGTCCAAGCCTGCTTGGTCCATGGCAGCAGAGGGAGCTCTTGAGCTGCAGGACTAATCTCCAGCCAGAGCCACAGGGACCAACAGCTGCTGCTTGTCATCAGCAGCTCTGACAGGGGCTTCAGTTATCACAGAAGCATTGCATTAATCTCCCATGCAAGCAAAGTCATGCTCACAATTCTACAACAAAGTCTTCTATCATATATGGAGCGAGAAATGCCAGAACTGTGTTCAGGAAAGGCAGAGGCACTAGGTATCATATTGCAAACACACATTGACTAATGGAGCACATCAAATACTTTCACAAGAAAATCAGCCTGTGCTTTATAGATTATAGCAAAGCCTTTGACTGTACAGATCATGAAAAAACTATGGATCACTCCTAAAGAAATGGGCATACCACAACATCTCATTGTCATGATATATATAACCTGCATTCAGGACAAGAGGCTACCATCAGAACAGAATACAGAGAAATTGAATGGCTTCCAATTGGCAAGGAAGTCAGGCAAGGCTACATTTTATCACCCTATCTGTTCAACCTGTACACTGAACATACCACACACAAAGCAGGATTAGACTCTGAGGAAGGAGGTGCAAAAATTGGAGGAAGGATCATCAACAATGTGACACCATACTTGTCATTGTTGCTGTGTACCTTCAAGTTGTTTCCTACTTATGGCAGCTCTAAGATGTACCTATCACAGAGTTCTCTGGGGCTAAGATTATGGCCATTTCTGCACCATACCAAGATCCTGTGATATCCCGCCATCATCCCAGCATCATTCTGGCAGTGCCACTGCTGGGATGGTAGCAGGACTTGTTACCCTGTGTGTTGGGGGGTCCCGGGAGGGGCGCCCAGATTGCCAATTAAAATACAAGATGGGAAAATTAGCTGGAGCACTCTCGTGGCTAAACGAGAGGCGAGATCGTTAACCCAATGTATACAGCGGCAGGTCAGAGAGCGGCTAGACAAGGGTTTTCCAAATAACAGACAATTCTTTATTAAAGACAAAGACATGAAAGATAAAACATAACTAACTAGCTGAGGAAATAGAAACAGAGATTTGTTCGGGAGAGGCGATACAACACCTGGTCTCGTAGTCCTGGAGAAGAGCGGGGTTCCGGGGAAGAAAGCTCGGCGTGGGGAGCTGAGGGGAGTTCCCTTAGACAACTGGCAGCAAGGCGGGATGGAAGTCCAACGTAGTCCGAAGACCGTTTGGAAACGTGGGGTTTTTATAGGGGAGTTTGTGCCTACCGGCTATGGCAAGCCAGGTGAGAACAAAGGAGTTTTACCGCTAGACAAAGGATTTGGAAAGGTCAAGTTTAACATGATCAGATTTGCTCTTGATGACAATAGTGTGGCCGGTATGTTGATGGCCCAACATAAAAGAGTGGCTTGGCTGAGAGCCGTGCAGCTATTGTGGAGTTTGCGGCTGGAAGTTCCCTGAAGCTATGAGCGAGGCTGGGGTTGCTGGTCTCAATGGGATCTGGAATGCAAAACTATTAGTGGCCGTACTCTGTCCGTGCTTGTCCGGAGAACCTCGCAAATACGTGGAGTGTGGTAACTGAAAACCAGTCCAGCTAAGGCTGAATCACGTGATATCAAAATGATATCTGAGGGTCCTCACCTACCGTGCCATACCGGAAGTTACAGACCCAAGGGCTCCCCTCTCTACCCAGCTGGCTGCTGGCATATGGGTGGCATTCGGGACATGCTCCTTCCTTCTGCAGTGCAGCCAATGCTTCTACTCTTCCTACACGGCCCCAGCTGGCATGATCTTTGTGCAAAAGAGGCCTAGTATCATTTCTTTTCCCAGTAATAGTATACCACACAATTCCAATGGCTGGAGATGCAACAGTAGCAGAGCGGGGAGGACATCAGGCAATAGAACGAGTCATGGACCTGCTTCAATATGTCTCCATGATGGCATGGGGCTGTAGCGTGGAAATGGTCTATGCGATGAACCCAAGGTCAACCACTGGGTTTCCATGGCTGAGTGGGGAAATGAACCCTGGCCTCCAGAGTCGTAGCCCAGTGCTCAAACCACTATACCATGCTGGCTCATGACACCATACTACCAGCAGAAAATAGCAAAGACTTGGACCAATTATTGAAGAAAATCAAGGAAGAAAATGAAAAGGCAGGTTTACAACTGAACATTAAGAAAACAAAAATAATTGGCCAGAGATGGTGAAGACGTTGAAGTGGTTCAGGATTTCTATACCTTGGTTTGGCCATTAATCAGAATGGAAACTGCAGTCAAAAATGGGAAGATCAGGACTTAGAAGACCAGCAAAGCAGGAACTGAAGTGTACAGATACATGATTGAATACTAAGTTTAGGATTATCTATGCTATAATATTCCCACTTTCTATGTTTGGTTGTGAAAGCTGGGCAGTGAAGAAAGCTGACAGGAAGAAAATCAATTCATTTGAAAAGTGGTACTGGAGAAGAGTTCTATAAATAGCTTGGACTGCTACAAGACAAATGAATGAATCCTAGAGCAAGTCAAGCCTTAACGTTCCCTAGACATGAAGATGACTGAATTCAGATTGTTACACTTTGGACATGTCATGACTCACTAGGAAAAACAATAATGACTGGTAAGGAAGAGAGCAATATAGGAAAAGAGGACGACCACTTTATAGAAGGGTAGAATCAAGAAAGCTAGGCTCCTAAGTCTACAAGACCTGAGCAAGGTCATATATTGAAGTTAACTTGAAAACAGTTAACAACAAGCAGTAACCGTCCTGAATCAAACAAAATAAAATCAACCATAAGAGTGTAATATACTCCCCACCTATGGTGGAAGAAGAAGGTGGGATTAAGAGACTGGGGGAGAAGAGGAGTGAGCAGTTTGGCAGATGGGGGAGTGGTTGTATATTTATATGTTTGTTTAGTTCAAAATATTTGTTTAAATATTTCTATCCCAACCTTTATCTAAAAATCTCAGGGCAGTATTATAAAACCATTTTAAAACAATACATGACAAGAACAATAATTTAAAAGGCTAAAAACATATTAAATCATTTATCACTTGTTTTTGATTCTTTACTGATTTTTTTTTCTTTAATAGAAGAGCACAACTGCACAATTGTGATAATTATTTACTTCTACCAATGCTGCTGGAACTAAGAGTAGATTGGGGGCAAGGGCACTCCCCTGCAAACTCTACCCACCACACACTCTGAATATATCTACCTCAACCACCTGATCCTTCAATCAGCATGCATGTAAAAAGGATAATTTGCATGAGGGAAAGGAAATAGAACAGAACTGTAACTGGGGCTGATAAGGACCATTTCCGCACTAGCCTGTTTTAGTGCTATTATTCCACTTTCAGCATCCTATGGAATCCTGGGGCCTCAAGGCCCCTCCCTAAACTGCAAACCCCAGGATTCCATAGGATGTTGAATGTGGAATATTAGAGCTATAACAGGCTAGTGTGGAAATGGCCAAAGTATGTGTGTGTGTGTGTGTGTGTGTGTGTGTGTGCTCATGCAAAAAAAATAAAATAAAATGGAATAACAGCAAAAAGAAAATGGTACAGGAGCAATATTATGCAAAAGTTCCTCACAAATGCTTTCCAACCTCTACTCAACTATAAAAGCCTGGTGTGAAAAAAGACTATGGCCATTTCCACACGGGGTAATAAAAACGGTGCAGTGCGTCCTCCAAGGAGGATGTCTGCACCTTGGAGAGGACTGGGTCCAGACTACTTAGTGTAGATCAGCACCTCAGTCTGCTCCAGAATGACCCCAAGTGGTCCTCTAGTGTGCTTTTGAAAGACCTGATTTTTCTGGTCTTTCAAAAGCCCGGAGCGTGTCACTGCGTGCCTGCTCTCCGGTGCAGATTCGCAGGCTCGCACCAATGCGAGCCTGTGATCTGCACAGGGCAGGCTTTAGGCTGGCGAGGTTCAGCGGTTGGTTGAGACCCATGACCAACCAGAAGCCGCCATTTTGGACGCCAGAGCAGTGCGGATCTACGACCATGCACTGCTCCGGAGTAGCCTGGACTGTGCCGGGGAGCCAGAAGATCTGGTAAGTAGTGGCACGGGGCGATTCCCTCACTCTGTGCAGAAATGGCCTATATTAGGATCAATTGATGACCACAGACTTCTTACCTAGCAAAATGCAATACAATGGATAGAGTGGTAGACCTTGGCAGGTAACACCTATGAGAGAATAAAAGGGGAGCATGCATGTCTCTAAGAGTATAAGATCACCAGCTGAAGATTTCCTAAGCATTCGTTTTCCCAGCATTAGGAAGAAACGCTTTATTTCAAAGGAAATAGACTATTTCTACCAGTTTTCATCTCCAACTTGAAGAGATCTTTTGTAAATCTGATGTACTTAACTGCCTATTCAAAATGCATTCCATTCTCTCTATATTTGGTTTCATAATAGGGATAACTAGGATGCTAGGAATGCTGCTAGAAAAATACATTCTCCCAAAGCTCCTATTGGGATTATGTACAAACTCGGAGGAAACAAGGAAGCTTGAGCGGGCTGTCAGATGACATTAACTATCTCAGTTAATTGTCTCTGGCTCCACTATACTACAGCTCCCCTGGTGCTTTTCATCTAAGGCAGCTTTTAATGCCAGTAATGAGCTCAGCTGAAAGAAAAGTTCCTGAAATGGGTGGCAGAACATGGGTAGGCAAGGTAAGAAGAGGGGCAATGCCTCTCACTTGAGTACTTGTTTCTCTGTGAAAAGGAGCTTCCTCTTCCTGCTGTAACTGGGATTGAGCTGAGCAATGTTTAAATCAGAGCCTTTCTCAACCTTATATCCTCCAGATGTCTTGGCCTCCAATTCTCTCCATCCCCAGCTAGAATAACCAGTGAACATAGCAGCTGGGGGATGATGGGAGTTGTGGTCCAAAACATCTGGGTGCCGTGTGCTTTTTAAAAAGTGGAGTCTGGTATCATTAACCTAATACCAGGGAATCCTGGTATTTGTGAGATCTCTGGAAAAAACAATTCTGACATTTCTAGGAAAATCAAGCACTGGTATTAAGAAAGAGGCCCTTGTGTGTTGCTTTTAAATTCTTATGCTTCTCAGTTATTGTGTTTCATTCACCCAGCAAGGCTGAGGGCCATCCCTTTATAAATAAACACACACACACACACACACACACACACACAATCTTCCTTTAATTCTTGCTTGGCTAATCTTCTGGGTCAACCTGGGTATTTCCAGTGAATCTTATTTTATATTTAGGGCAATAAGATTCAGGTTTAACATCCCAAGTATCTTTTAAAATGTCATGTTCAATATATTCTGTTATTTAATTGTGCTCTGATGTGCGTGCATTATATTTGAATTAATTTGTTTCATGTTGTATTTGTTTCATTTATTTTTTGTTAGGCACCTGAATCCCATTTGGGTAGAAGGAAAGGTATTAATCTAATAAATAAACAAAATAATATTATTTGTAGTTAATAGCAAAATATTTGATATTGCTCTGGTACTGGGGGAAATCATTCATTTCAACATTGAACTTTCCTGGTGTTTGAATTTTACTACTTTTTAAAATCTGAGATAATAAACAAACATATATGTAGAAGGCAAATGACTGAAAATTATGGGTATCATAAAATGAAAGACACATACAAAACAGATGAAGGTTTTCAGCTGGGAAACAAGTTCACCTCAACACTTTCCACAGGATTTTTCAATCAAAGTATATATCTCTTATTTTAAAATATCCAGCCCTTTTCTGTTCAGATGCAAATATAATAGTGATTAATGTTTTAAATGGCAGTGTGTCAATTTGTCAATGGTATCTGGTGGTTCAATATATAATAATGAATGAACAGAAAATAATTGTTTATTACACAAAACATTCAATCTAATAGTCAACTAACTGGAAAGTCTTTAATGTGTGATTGAGGGGAAAATCAGTAACACTTCTTCATAATGTCCTTATGAGGAAGCCCATTTGCCTTAGGGAGAAAGGTTTGCTGCTTGAACCTTTTGGCTACATGGGAATGAAGTAGCCATTGTGTATACTGACCCACGCACACATTCCAGAGTCTCAAGCATGGGGCCTATGAATAAATAATACCCAAAATTATGAACATGCACCTCTGATGGAAGGCAGACCTTCTGGGTCTAAGTATGCAACTTCCAGAAAGTTTTCAATTGAAACAGAGCTTTCAATGGTTTCAACATATATTATGATTCACACTTCATTTTAATTGGGTTTTCTTTGCTGTGGCAACGGATCAAGCGAATTGGGTTTCAACTGCATTCTCAGATTTATTCTACAATCAGCTGTACCTTTTTCAAACAATTTTGAATGAGATCAGAAGGACTGTAGATACCAATTATTTCAAAACTGTGAAAATGCCCACTGAGTGGCAGAAATATGTCTGGAGTTGCGGTCATAAAGATGAGCTGTTGATGCATAGGTGGGTATGTGCTGGTTGCCATTTGTCTCTCAGTGCCTACACTTGTTTTTGATATTTTGTTTCCAACCCTGTTAAATATGTTCCTCTTTTCCTTTTCTAGACTGGTTTAAAGGGAGGGTGGGAATTGGTGTAATTGTGGCAATTTCCACACTACACTGTTATAGTGCTATTACTCCACTTTCAACATCCTATGGAACCTGGGGTTTGCAGTTTAGGGAGGGACATTTAGAATTCTCAACCAGAGAGCTCTTTGGCCTCAGGAAACTACAAACAAACCCCAGAATTCCACAGGATGTTGGAAGCGGCATAATATAACAGTATAAGACTGTAACGGTGTAGTCCATCACACAAAGATGGATGGAAGGACTTCAATTTTATTATCTTTTTATCCAGTGACACCCTCCTCCTAAACACAACCAACCCATCAATGCTGATACATGCTCCAATGGCTTCCACTTTCCCAATTCAATTGGAGAAGGGCACTACCATAGCTGCTTTGATCTTGAAAACCAGGCCATTGCAGGAAATCCAGTTACAGATCTCAAGCATTTCATATAGGATGAAACTTAGTAGAACAGTAGATCTGATATTCAGTCCTTGCCCTTTCAGTAGGCCAAGGACAAAAACTCCAAATGGCCCAACGTATTTGCTGTTGTGCACAAGAGCACTTCTGTTACTTTGGGACTGGAGTTCTCCATCTGAACTGAATCACATTGTCAAAGGTTCTACTTTCTTCCTTTCCCAAATATGCAGCTTTTCTCTCTTGCTTCTTACCAAGAATAAAATCAACGGAGAAAAAGGGAATGTTAGAAATCAATTGAGGCTTTTAGGGAAAATTGATGTCTGAAAGAAGGGTGGAGGCAAGGATTCATTTTTAACCTGTATGGCACTAAGAAAAAAAGTGCTTAGATCACTGTGTTCTAAAAATAGCTCTTGAAGTACTCAAAGATATTTATGCAATAGCATCATCAAGAAAATCCTACAACAACAGGAGCAGGGAACCTGGGTTCTTCCTGTTCTTGCTGGGCTTCAGTTTGTATCTGAGTTATCCAGCCTAGCTAACAGTGAAGCATCACAAGAATAAATTCTTCATCAATACCTAGTGGTAAATATAAGTTCCTTGTGGTCTAGTTTACCTGCTGATATGTATAAGAACAGGTTGCTTACCTGTAACTGTAGTTCTTCGAGTGGTCATCTGTGCGAGGTATAGCAGGAGTCCTGTGAGCGGCGCGGGTGTGGGTTGTCGCACACCTCTCGGCGCTGAGGTGACGGTGGCCTGACTCTACGCTTTGGGGAGCGAGAGTAACTCCTGTCCGAGGCAGATCGATGCCTGGACGAAGGCTGATGATGCTCGGTCACCTCCTCTGCCTGAGCCACCGAGCTATGGCGGGTAGGCTGGAGCTCCACCTCCGTCTGAACCGGTGGTTCAGGTGAGGGCAAGGTCTCCATGACCTGCTCCTCATCTGACAGCTCCAAGATCTCCTCCGGAAGGTCTTCCAGGAGCTGGGTAGGAGGTGGAGTTGGCGGGCGAGTCTCCTTAGGGGAAAGCGCCGCTTCTCCTCCTTCTTCTTTTTCCTTTCCCACTCCTTCTCTTTCTCCTTTCCGTTATCCGGGGCGGGGCGCTTCCTCTGAGCCTTGGTCAGTGTCCTTGGCGCTTCGGAGGGCTTCTCTGCCGCAGGAGTTCCCTTCTCTGTCTTGGCCAGCGATGGGCGTGCGCCGTGTCGGTACTGAGCCTGGTACCAACGAAGTAGATGGGACGGCAGCCGCCGATACCGTCGAGGTTGAAGACGGTCTCAATGCCTCGGCCATCTGAGCACGTGGCGGGTCCTCCCGCGCCCGGAGCGACTGTTCCCAACAAAAAGACTTAAGTCAGGATGACCAGTTCCTCAGGGTTTGGGCGGTAAACTCCCAACAAATTGGGCAAGACCGAGTATTATGGGTCTCGCCCAAACAAAACAAACACGGGGAGTGTTTGTTGGCGAGAGCGACTTTCCGCCCACAGGACGTGCACTTTTTGAAAAGAGCCGCCGACATAGAATGGAGAAAGACGAAAGACGAAGAAGAAGGAGAGGAGGAAATAAGTAAAGTCACCAAGTCCTGTCCGAAATCCAAGCCGAGGTCCAAAAAACAAGCTGAAAATCCGAAAAAGCCAAGCAAACCAGTCCAAACTCCTAGTGTATGAAGGCACAGAGACCACAAAGAAGAACTTAATTTCTCTATAGCAGAGCTACATATGTGAGCCATCTCCACTGAGGAGTTATTCATCTCATTCCATTAAGTAGCCTTGTCTCTGAGGTATGTGAACTGATATTACAGTTGCCAGAGTGAAAACTGGAGACAGTTCCTGTACCTTTAATGGTTATGTGGAAGAGGGGATTTCAGCAGGTGCTGATTTGTCATAAAAACAGGAAGCAAACAACACCTGCTCAAATTCTGATCCATTAAACGTACAGGAGCCCACTTCCGTTTTCACTCTGGTAACCCTACTTGATTTCAAAATTCTATCTGTGTTGCTGCACGTTATGGCCCATTGAGATATGCAGGCTACCAGGCCAAGTATCTGTGCACAGCTTCCTCAGGATAAATCACTCCACAGGAAATGTGATGGAAAGCACTTCCTGCAGTAGCAGTCAAACTCCTGTGCTGCTGCAGGAAGCATGGGATTCTTTTTTAAAAATAAAAAGAAAGTGACTCTCTTCACAGCTATCTCATATAGTTAAAGAAGCTTCAATGTTTTCCTCTGAAGGATCCTGCTATGAGTAAAATGTCGCTCAATGCACCAAAACAGTACCCTTTTTTTGCCTTTTATTACAAGTTTACCAAAAAATGCGTTGTTTTGCCTCTGTTGCCTTCTCAAATTCACTAGTTACAGGTAATGGTTTTGTAACAAATTACTTTCTAGGCTCCTTGCTGCTGCTAGGTACAAGCCTGTTAAAAGGAAGGCACTGATGTACGAAGGATGTACCCTCCAACTGTCTTGATTTGGTAGAAACAGTTCTGATTAATCCTTTGTCATCTCAGTTTTTCAGCTGCTTTTAAAATGTTTTAGTCTCTCTCTTCCTCTCACTTTCCCTCTTTGTCTTTGATTTCAATTGCTGCAACTAAATTCAAAGTGCAAAAGTAATCTGCCCTCAGTTCAGAAGGAGACAGAGGAATGGAGGGGGTGAAATCTTGCCCTTCCCTGTAGGCTCATGAAAAAGCAAAGTGCTGCAGCCTCTCCTAGCCTGTGTGTTCCTCATTAATAACTTCTGTCATCTTGGCCATATTCTGATGTTGTTCAGCTACATGTGTCCTAGTTTTCATCTGTGAAACATTGGAGGGTATGGAAGGGTCACTTTTACAAATCTTCTCTAATCAAGAGCTGTGCCCACAAATTACACACCAAGAATCAGGCCACACACGTGTGAACTGTCCCTTGATCACAGGTAGCTGAATGTGTGAAGTGGCTTCATCATTGATGAGCGGTGGAAGATGAAAATTCTGTCAGCACTGCTGGATGTGTGGTAATCTATTCATACTACAGTCATTACTTGAAGTTATACCCATCAAGGGCAAAAAATTGAATGTGCATGTGTGAACAAGTCCTATGTGATCAATCTATCAATTACCTAATGTGCTCTGTAAACTTTAGTGAATCATTTGTCCTTCCTAAACACCCAGTCCTCTCCAGTGGTTGTGGCTTCCTTGGGATAAAATCCAACTTCTTATAGTGCACATCATTATTACTATAATTACTATTACTAGCTTTATTTAGACCAAAATGTCTCCCAGATTGGGACTCAAGGCATTAACAGTATGACCCTGATCTCAGCTGAAACCCTGAAGCTCTGTTGTACAACAAATGAAGATTAACAGAGGGGAAAATGTTGTTTAAGCCTTAGGGAGGCAGCATAAGAGAAGTTCTATGGCAATTTGCTTAGCTTTTCAAGCAAAAAAGGCCAAGCTGCTATGCTAGTGTGGCTAACTAAGCTCTAAGGCAAACTCACTGGGTTTTTATCCTGGATGGGCTATTGGAAATGACAGCACAGGGATTCCCTGCAGGATAATCTCTCCAATGAATGAATATTTGATATGAGGGCTACCCCTTTATAACTGTCTTGTGTCACTACTAACTCTTAATCTGCAAAAGAAATTACTCGAGCAGGCATATCTAGGGCAGAGGGCGAATGCTAGGCTCTGTCAAAGCAGGGGATGCCTGATTTTCAGTGAGCATAGCTAAAAAAGAGATGGGAGGTGATATTACAAACAAACAAGGCAGAGTACCATTTCACATGGAGGGCAAGCAACCGGATTTTCCAAGCCTGTATAACCTTACAGTGCTTGGTAAATGTGCATTTCCTTCTACTTCCGAACTGCCTGCTCAAAGACTCTTCATATCATCAGACAACCCAGGGGAAGAAAATGCAAACGCTTTATAAGAAATGCAGATCCTATTGTTAAGCAACCCAAAGTGTACTTCACAATGGATCCTTAACTTCAGACTGGCATCTATGAAACTGATATTGCTATTCAGTTTCAGGGACAGCAGCTTTGAGGAGGATGTGCCCAGCAGAGGGACACAGAAGATGAGAGGTACCTTAAAATCTGTAATCTTTCACTCAAATCTGGCAACCATAGATTCTTTGACTGTGGAGACCGCCCACTGCTGCCACCCTTAGTAATTCCAATATAAGATATTTATGTAGCAGTGAATACCACCCAACAATGGAAAATGCAATAAGTTTTCCAACTGTAAAAACACATGCACACGCATAATATATTTAACACACATACACTCAAATGGTAATAAAATCCATAAGCAATTTTAAAAAGAAGAAAAGCGCCCCAAATCTCGATGAATGATAATATTAACAAACATGATTGCTAACTACAGATGTAAGATTTCCCATTATTCATCTTTGTAGACAAGAACAAAAAAAAAATGCCTATCATATTATCTATGCTGAACAAAATAAAATAAAAAAATAAATAAACAAAAAACAAAGTTTCTGTGCAGTTCCCAATTGCTATTTATGCTTTGGAAGGTAGAAGGGCACATGGTTTCCTGCACAGAAAACATGCATCTGCACTGAAAAATCATGTGTATTTCTGACACATGACTGAAGTGTGAAGAATCTCACAGCAGCTTTGCTATATGCTTCCCGATTGCATTTCCTGGGCATCAGAGATCCCCTTTCTCAGCTGGGAAGGGGGAAATATTTTTTCCTCCAACTTAATGCTTATCAGTCCATTTTTTAAAATTACTTATGTTAATCAAGGAGTTTCAGATCCCAGATGGAAAATAAGACAATAAACAAAGTGGGTAGAGAGGAATTTCTATGTATTCCTTTGTACAGTAGCATAATCAGTTCTACTCAAATGAATACTGAACATGCTACTTGCTGTCCTGGAGCTGTTTCAAGAAATCTTTAAAGAGAATGGCAAAGATGGCAGTATCAAAGGGATACTCTGGGAAAAAATGAACTGAAAAATGCAGCAAGCTCTTAGATCCAAGTTGTTATCTATTGTGTTGTCATTTGTTTTGAAATCTGCTTTCTACATCTGTATGCTCACTATTCTCCACTTTTCATCATGTGTACTGTTTCCTCCTGATGAGTGCTGTAGGAGATTTGAAGAGCTAAGAGACTCAGGCCAAGAGCTCAAAAAACCCAGATGTAATGTCTGCCATCCAAGTCAGGCATCTCACATATTATGGAAATCTTAGTTGCCACACAGATGAAAACCCAGTCTCACTGTGACCTTTTTGCTAGATGAGCTCAGTATGACAGGTAAAGAGTAGTTAATTGAAAAGCCAGCTGTAGTTTTCTGAATAAAGTTCTCTTCTTGTGCACTTATATGTGCACTATTCAGAGAGTGGTTAGAACAAAGAGGCCCCTGGTTTCCTCTGTGATATTTGTGTGTATCCCGCCTGTACATGACAGGTTTTAATGGAGCATGATATAATGAATACTCCAGCTGGCCTCAGCACAAGTTCCCAACCTGCGCAAATTGATTCAGCTCTGACACAAAATCCATTAGGGGCCCTGATGTACAGTGAGAAGAAATAAGTATGCCGAAACCCAGACGTATACAGTAGCTGCTATAGCTTTGATTTATCATGACTGTTCTGTTTTTACTTTCATCTCTAGCTGCAACTTCCTATGCAATAACATTCCTTTGACTTCTTGAGTGTCCATGCTTCAGAAAGGAGAGCACAGAAGATCACATCTATCTTATGAAATGGAACGATGGCAATAAAAATAGAACCATTAACAAATAATTTTACTACTGTTACCCAAGAAAAACAAAGCTTCCTAAACTGATGTGTGATATCAGAATATGGTCTTATTTACTTTTCTGGCATAGTGAAACCAGAAAGAAAACCTTCTAGGCAACAAGAGAATGAACTGTTTCTCAAATTATTCCCACTGGTGGGCACAAAGCATCAACTAGGGTGTTGCAAAGAGTTTTGCGTATGTTATTGAATATATGCTGTTATAGACAGTCAAAAGTGTCTGGTTTCTCAAAGTGCAGACTGTAGTTACTTTGGGCTGGTTGAAAATAAGGAGCAGATGCAAGAGAGAATTCTGGTAGAAAAGAAGGAGTGAGCAAACAGTTTCAGGTGAGAGGGGATGCAACCAAGCAAGCCAGGCTGCACATTTCAACAGGAGAACACAACTGGTGTAAAAAGAAATGCTTATGTACTCTGAAAGCACTGGATCCATCTGATCTTGGAAGCTAAGCAGGATTGAATCTGGTTAATACTTGGAAGGAAAGTCACCAGAGAACACCAGGTCTTGCAGGCTATGTCCAGAGGAAAGCAATGGCCAACCACTTCTCAGTATTTCTTGGCTAAGAAAACCCCATGAACTTAATAGGGTTTCCATAAGTCAGTAAGAAACTTAAAGGTATGTACATCTACTTTGTTGTTGTTATTGTTGTTGTGTGCCTTCAAGTCATTTCCAGCTTATGGTGATCCTAAGGTGAATGTATCAAGGGGTTTCCTGCGGCTGAGAGTGTGTGACAAACCCAAGGCCACCCAGTAGGTTTCTATGGTCAAGCAGGGAATTGCACCCTGGTCTCCAGGGTCATAGTTCAATAGTCAAAACATGACACCATACTAGCTCTTGTACCTTTACTTTGCTTCGCAACATTCATTTGTGAAGGCCCACACAGTTTCCCTTTCTTTTCCTTCTTCTTACAGCCAAGAATACTCCAAGCCTGGAGAGCAGGGATGGAAAGAATATTTGAAAAAATTTGGAAAGTGGTCAAAAACATGGTTTTTGAGTGTCAAAAAACTGTGACTGGAAGAATTCTAGACTGATGAGAATCCTTGTGGTTCAGGACTTATTCTGCATGGGTATTTGGAAGAGAAAACATCACTTTCTGCATAGGAAACAGCATTTTCTGCAAGGAAAAATAAAATTTCAATGCAGAAATATTAATTCCTGCACAGAAAATGCTGTTTTCTTTGCAGAAGGTGCAGCACAGAATTTTATTCTGTGTAAAATTTGTACACTGTTGATTTGCATGGAAAACATCAT
>CAOLHI010004297.1:0-123763 GCA_948474755.1 Ctenosaura bakeri | reverse complement strand
AGTGGCAAGATCCAAAAAATGTGTTGAAAGGAATGCCATTCCTTCCACGTCAACCGATGTTGACGGTAGCAACAGATGCGTCACTAGGAGGCTGGGGTGCACACCTTAACAATCTGAGTGATGGGACATTGAACAAGCACAGAAAAAGCCCTCCATTTCAACGCATTAGAGTTCTTGGCAGTAATCAAGATGTTTCAGGCATTTCAACATCACCTCCTAGGGAAATCAGTGCAGTTAGTAATGGATAATACAACTGTAATGTATTACATCAACAGACAGGGAGGAACTCAATCCCGTACCCTTCTGAAGTTGACAATAGAGTTTTGGAGTTGGTGCCTAAAGAGAAATATTACTCCTTCAGCAGTATATCTACCGGGGAAAGAAAATCAACTAGCAGACAATCTCAGCAGAACGCCACTGACTTATCACGAGTGGCAAATCCACCCCAAGATTCTCAAAACTGTATTCGCAAAATGGATGGTGCCGATGATGGATCTGTTTGCTTCCAGAGAGAACAAACAGTGCAGCCTATACTGCTCCCAGCAGACCAGAGACAAAGACTCTCTAGGAGATGCCTTCCTATACAGCTGGGACGGACTGGTACTATATGTCTTTCCGCCTTTTCCTTTAATAACAAAGGTGATTGCAAAGATGAGGCAGGACAGAGCAAAAGCCATTCTGGTAACACCATGGTGGCCAAGACAACCCTGGTTCACCCCGTTGATGCATATGTTGAGAGGATGGTATCTGATGCTGCAGTAGAGACCAGATCTTCTAGGCATCGACAACGGTACTGTGCTTCATCCCGACATTTGAACTTTCAAACTGACTGCCTGGAATCTACTTTGATAGAGAACTTACCTGAAGCAGTTAGGAGGGTTCTTTCAGCAGCACATAAACCATCTACAGTTGAAGCTTGTGAGTGGAGGAGATTTTGAAGACAATGCAGTAGATCTTGCTGCATATAGTAATGTTCAGGTACTCTCATTTCTAGCATCGCTATCGACACAGGGACTGTTGTTGTCATCAATAAGATGCTACTTGTCAGTGGTGTCGTGGCATTTGCAACAGGTGGATCGACCATTGTGTTTTTCAGACCCTATGGTTAAAAGGTTTTTGCAAGGGTATAAGCATTTGCACCCACCAGTCTGCCCTCCAGTACCAGGCTGGGATTTGCAACTAGTGTTGACTCAGTTAACTCATAAACCCTTTGAGCCTATGGCAACATGTGAGTTACATTTGCTAACATGGAAAACTGTATTCCTGATGGCGATAATGTCAGCCAGAAGGGCAAGTGAACTCTGTGCTTTGAGACTGGACCCTCCTTATTTGAGGTTTCAGAGAGAGAGAGTGATGTTAAGGCCAGACATTACTTTCCTACCTAAAGTGGTCTCATCTTTCCACTTAAACCAAAATATTGTTCGTCCAGCTTTTATGCAAAATCCAACATCAGATTTTGATTACACTGTTTAGATGTTAGATGTGCATTAGTTTTCTGTATACAAAGAACATCAAATGTTAGGATTGTTTATTTGTTACTCAATTACTAAGCAAGGTATGCCTGTTTCTGTACAGAGACTGTCAAAATGGGTGGTTATGGCCATTAAGTTAGCTTATCAGGTAGCAAAGAAAGAGATCCCTGCTCAAGTAAGAGGACATTCAACAAGAGCTCTTGCTACCTCCACTGCATTCTTACAGGGAACACCTTTGCATGAGATATGCAAGGCTGCAACTTGGTCATAGCCTTTAACATTTATTTCACATTATAGAATTGATACCAGAGATAGAACAAAGCAGTTTTTGGTAGGGCTGTGTTAAAATCTTTTATTGTTTGGTTGTTGTTCACACACTCAAGAGTTTAAGTAAAATAAATTAAGTAGACTGGACATCATTCATGTTATTTGTAAATTTCAACTGTCAATTATAGGATGATTCAACTGATAGCATAACCCCCTGCCTAATTTGACAACTCGCTAGTTTCCCAGTTGTGTGAGTCACAGAGACCATGAAGAAGAAGAACAGGTTGCTTACCTGTAACTGTGGTTCTTCGGGTGGTCATCTGTGAACTCACACAAACCCACCCATCCTGCCCACTTTGTGTCCTGCTCTCTTGGTCTGTTCTGTAAGCCGCTGCATAGGGCGGTGAAGGAACTGACGATTAAATCAGATGGAGATTTATATACCCTTGGAGAATGGGGGAGAATTAACCACCAAAATGCCTAATTCTAGGGTTCAAGAGGGTTCCAAAAGCTGTACTGTGCAGGCACACTTTACCCAGTTGTGTGAGTTCACAGATGACCACTCGAAGAACCACAGTTACAGGTAAGCAACCTGTTCTTATCCTTCCCCACTTCTGGTTCTTAATTGTGCTTGAAAATTTATTTCAGTTTGACCACGCCATTTTCAGTATCCTGGCACCATAGCCTCGTGTTCCAAAAGTGATTTATAATCCCTTTAATAAGAAACCACCCTGTTTAAACCACAGATAGACTGAGAAGAGAGTTACCATTTATGGGTTTGATTTGTGCATTTTGTTTTTCTGTACTTTATTTAGTTAATCTTGTCTTCCTTTCTTTTTAGTTTTCCTTAAAAAATTGGAGAATCTTTTCAAAGACAATCAATCAATTCAACCCATAATTGTATTTGTTGTAAACTTCTGATTGATTTTTGTGTTCCATATAGGCTAGAGAATATGTCCATCTTTCTACTAAATCATTGTCTTTGGTGGCATCTAGCTGTTAGTTTTTATGTCACATCTGTATCCTAAACCTCTGTGCATTGTAAAATTGCTTAGTTTTCCATTACACTGCTTTTGCACACAGTGATTTGGACATTACTCAACATTCCTGATCCTAACTCCCCATTTCGTAATCAACATTTTGCTCTCCAATCCATCAGAAATTACTGTGCACCAACTAAGTTAGCTCCTGGCAGCCAGCAGTAATCCTATAAGAAATTGTGCTTTAATGGAGGCTCGAATGTTAGCCGTGAGGGGGAAGAGAATTAAGTATTATTAAGGTTAGTAATTCAGTTTTGTTACTGAGCTGGCAGACGTCACTCTCAGTATCTCAGATGTCAAAATGCTCTCATACAGACTTTCTTACACATTGTCATAGCAAGCTTCAAAGGTCAGAGAACAAATAGTTTCAACTTCAGTGAAAGTACCAAGGGCACGTTAATAGGCACAGTTCATTCACAGCCTAAGTGAAAATTGGGGTAAGTCAGAGTGAGAAAGAGGGAGGCCATCATACTTTATGAAGCTCACTATAGAGAAAGCAAAGTCACTGGAAAAACTTAACTCTTTCAGTTGACAAGATCCAAAACACACCTTACAGTGATAACCTTCATTAGGCCAACCAAAAGATGCAAAATATGTTATGCTACCTTTCAAAGCTCACTGGCTTCTTCATTAGGCAAGGATGTTAAAAATCATGTGGGAGAAGAAAAGTAAAAGTATTGGCATCACAACAGCCCTGCAATTTGTTTTGTTTCAGATGATAATGAGTTATTCATCATTCAGTCCAAACTTCAACCATGTAGTTTCTTATGTGAACAGCCTCCACCAGATGCTTACAGATATGTTGGACTGCATGCTGTCTGAGCATGATTGTAGTAGAATACATGATTGGGGAAGACTGTAACAGAATGTTATCATTTTACAGTTCATATTCATGCCTAAAAAAAAGAAAAGAAAGAAAAGCCTTGTGTGATTATAATCCAGGCGAATTCTTTTGCTGCCTATTTCTACAAGTTTTTCCCAAACTACTATAATTCTAAACAGAACAATACTGGAATCACTGCTGGTAGATACAGAGCAGTGGTACAGTCCCTATTACTAGGAGATGGCATTATTAGAAGAGCAATCTATAACCCACCAACTTTGTCTCCAGAAATGTAATAGAGTACGTTGTTGCTATATGTCAGTGATTGGATAATATTAGTGATTTGATACATGTCAGTGATTTGATAATACTAGAGTCACATCAAGATTATCATATTATATTTCAACTTGTAATTAAATAATCTATTCATTTGTTTATATTAATTTATATCTTCTTTAAAAAATGATGGTGGTTACATAAAATATGTTAGCAATAAACTACAGAAAAATAAGCAGTAAAAATTTAGCAGCATCAGAATGAAATTAAAGGCAGTAAATCGTGAAATGAATTTGGGATTTAAAAGCTTTCTAGGGCCAACTAAAGTTGAGAAGGTGGGGGTCAGATTGTTCTAAAGCTGGGTCATCGCTACTACTGGCAGCTAGATCTTTGCTAAAAGTGGGCCAGAACTTCTAATGCCACTCTTAACGTGCTTGGAGTTTCAAATAAGAGTGATTTCTAAGCTCTATATTTGTCCTCACTACCTGGGCAAAATGTCCAACATCTCCAGTATCAGAGTAGTCATCAAGTCCTATGCATGCTTCTGTTCAAATCCTGGTTTCTCCTCCATTATCATTGATGCTTCAGTTGAATGAAGTGTAAGTTCTTCCATTGCCATGCTTTAGATTGTTACTTGTCACTCTGAAGTGTGAAAAGAGCCAGTCCCAATAGAGGAGTATCTAGGAATTAAGCCTGAGACCTCTACTTTGGGAAGGCCTTCCTCCCAACAACATAAGTAGAGACATTGTGAGTCAGATCCAAAAGACTGTCTGGTCTAGTGTTGTGTCCCCACAATGGCCAACTAGACATGTATGGCACACTCAAAATCAGAACTTGGGAACACTGGCAACTTCCTGCTCATGTTCCCTGGCAATTGGTATTCAAAGCCATACAACCTCTGATAGTGGAGATGAACTGTAGCCATAATGACTAATAACCATAGTCTTATATGCCATCAGCTTGTCTCCCAGTTGCTTCCCTGTTTGCTGGAGTAAATTTGAGAAAGGACGGTGTGTTGCGTTGTACTTTGTCATGGATATAGGTACTGTTGGGGCCATGAAGCATCTAGGCCATGTCAGGGTACCATTGGCATTGGAAAAAATAGCAGAATCTTGCCTGAGAAGAGCTTGAGCTGAAATGAGTTAATTTGGCTTTAGGCAAGATATTTCCCATCTGAATCAGTGTTTGTCATTTGATCAAATGGAGCTTGCAGTCCTGAGCTGCTCTTTTAGTAATCTGGTCACTGTATGCATTCTTTAGCTTGTGGTTTTCACACTCTCAACACCCAGTTTCAGAAATTGCTGTACCTAGTAACTTCTTTGTTTCACACTTGGTTTTTACTGAAATGGATGAAGAAGGCTTGTCCTTGGAATTTATTTGCAACTGAACTTGTGGCAGAATATCTTGTAATGTATATTTCAGAAGCAAGATAAATATGGAATTACCATTCTGACAAGTTTTGCATTTCTGTGGATATTCACACATACAGCCAGCTCAAAAAATTTCCTGCTGTTCCATCGTGTTTGGGAAGGATGGTGGAATGCACCCTTTCTTGGACCTTTGAGGGATTGGTTTTTACATCCAGCTCAGCTGCTTTAGGATGATCACCTTCAATACCATCCTTCCCCTGGTACAGAATGGCAGTTAGTTTGCCACTCTGGACTTGAAAGACACACACTTCAATATTGCCATCAGACCATTCCAAAGAAGATTCTTTTGCTTCGCTGTGGGAAGAAGGGCCTACTGGTTTCATATCTTACCTTTTGGCTTATGCATGACTCCTTGTGTGTTCACCAACTGTATGGCTGTGGTGGCCACTTGGCTTTGGCAACAGGGGATCATTCTTTTCCTCTATATCAGTAACTGGTTTCTGGTTGCCCCTACTCACAAACATTTGCTCATTGGCTTTTTTAGCTTCCTCATGAAACTATTGACTCATGTTCAGCTTGTGGTCTAGTAAGACTTCTAGATCTCTTTCAATGTATTATGGTCAAGCCATGTGTCATCCATTCTGTATCAGTGCATTTCATTTTTCTGCCGAAGTATGGTACCTTACGTTTTTCACTATAGAAATTCATTTTGTAAGTTTTGGCCCAGCTCTAACCTGTTGAAGTCATTTTGAATTCTGATCCAGTCCTTTAGGGTATTAGCTACCCCTCTTAATTTTGTGCCATCTGCAAATTTGATAAGCACGCCCTCTATTCCATCATTCGAGTTATTGATAAAGTTGTTGAGTAGTACTGGGCCCGGGACAGAACCTTGTGGCACCCCATTAATCTTTTCTCCAGGATAAGAGGAGCCATTGGTGAGTATTCTTTGGGTTCTACCAGTCAACCAAATATAGATCCACATAACAGTAGCAATGTCTAGCCCTGATTTTACTAGCTTGTTTGCAAGAATGTAATAGGGGACCTTGACAAAGATCTTACTGAAGTCAGGATTTGCTACATCCGCAGCATTCCCTTCATCTACCAAGCTTGTAACTCTGTTAAAAAAGAAAGAAGAGATAAGATTAGTCTGGCATGATATATTTTTGAGAAAACCATGTTGACTTGTAGTGATCACTGCATTCCTAAGTGCTTACTCAATGTGTATTTAATGATCTGCTCTAGATTCTTTCCTGGTATTGATGTCAGGCTGACTGGGCGGTAATTGATTGGGTCCTCTTTTTTCCCCCTATATGAAGATGGGGACAACATTTGCGCTCCCAGTCTGCTGGGATTTCAGCTGTTCTCCAGGAATTCATATTATGTAAGCACATAAAACTCAAGCAGCAAGAGCACACAAGAAGATAAAACATACTTTAAATTTAAAATGCTTTGAGAAAAACATTTAAATTTGGTTATCAAAAAGAAAGATCAGCACCAATCTTATCTGCTTTGGGAGGGCATTTCAGATAGCTAACTTTACTCTTTTATTTATATATGGGCCACAGCAATACTCTACACAAAGTATCAGGGAATTGGAGGAAGCCCCAGAAGGACTTCAGATCCCACAGCCACAGCAGAAGCTACGACACAGGATGCTATAGACCATTATGACTCATATTTCCATATGCTGTTAAGTTGCTATCAAATTTAGCAGATAACCAGAAGATTTCCTAGCTTTGTATTTCCCTAGGATGTCATAGAAAACCAGAAGATTTCCTAGCTTTGTATTTCCCTAGGATGTCATAGAAAACCAACCTCTTGGGTATACCTGAAAAACAAGAACATGGTCCTTGACAAGATTAATTTTTCATGTGTATATTGTGGTTAAAGCAGAAACTATGCATATAGCAAACACTGACGAACAATGTCCGAATTGTAAGTCTCTATGCCAAAAGAAAATAACAGAAAAATACATTTTTCATTGCTGCTGAATCATTTTCTCCTTGGACTCAGCAAAAATGGTTCCATAATATTTCATAAGTATATGAAGATATATCCATGAAGAAGAGGAAATGAATTAATATCCTTTCAAGTTTATGAGTGGGAAATGTGCATATGAGATTTACCGCCTTAGCGTAGTTCCATTAAAGTTTTCCTCCACTGATTTGGCACTTCTTTAGGAGTCAGATTATTTTAAGGCTGAATAGTTAACTCCTATTGGGGCTGTAAAATCACTGTTGAGCAAACATGCTAACTCTCCATTGGAGTTTCTAAAAGAAGACCCCAAACAGTATCTCCAGTGCTTGCAGTTAGTAAACAGATTAGTAAACATAAGGTTTCTGCTTGGGTTGTTGGCATGCTGCTCTCACCATAGTTTATGATGACTCAGTGTCTTTTGTTCTTCCAACAGCACAGTCCATTCTTTGCTGAACAACTAACAGCATTTCAGGTATGGCTGACGATGGGTGTAGAAAACCGCAATCCACCTGAACAGCTTCCCATTGTACTGCAGGTGAGTTGTCTTGGCAAGCAATTAGACTACTGGCTTAGCTGAGGTTGCTAAAACATGTGGACAGCAGGATTCTCTATGTGTATTTATGGGATTGCCTTTGCCTGACTGCCTTGTTCTCTGCCAGATGGTGTTTGGGTAAATAAATTATGTGGACTGTGTTCAAGACTAATTGGAGTTGATTGTTTGCTAGACCTTTGCTGATAAAGACACATTACACATAAGTGCCATCCCACTGCCCACCCTGAATGCTCCCCAGATGAACATAAATTGAGCTTGTAGATTATTAGCTGGTGCTACGAAATTTAACCCCATCTGCCTATTTTATCTCTGTATCAGGAAAGCTCTTACCTGAAACAGCCAGTGTTGGAATGTGTCATACTATCTTATAATTCCCAATTTTCAGGCTGCTTATAACAGTAGCAACTTGTCTACATTTTTTCAGCAATATCCATCAGCTTGTTAGCATTAAACAAATTAATCTTTTTTGTTATAGCATGTTTGAAGAAGTGTCAGGGGACTAACTGATTAAAAATGTCTTAAACAACATATCACATAGAGTAACAGCTATCCGGCCCAGAGTCAATGGCAGCTATGCAGTAACTAGAAAACATTCTCAAGCGCAAAGATGTATAACTGAATACCAAAGCCAGAATCATCCAAACCATAATAGTTATATAGATGGATATAAAAAATGGACAATGAAGAAAGCTGACCGGGGGGGAGCTAATTTCAAATGTAGAACTGGAGGACTGTTAAAAAGACAAATCAATAGGTCTGACAGCAAGTCACATCTTAACTAGCACTAGACTAAACTAACGTAAAATTTTAAGACATAGCTGTGTTAGTCTGCAAAGGGATCTTATAGCACCTTACCATACCCACAGGTTTTACATTTCTGTTGCGATTCACACATACAGCCTGCTCAAAAAAGTTTGTTCCTAGCCACTTCACTCCATGTATCTGATTAAATAGACTTAAGTCTATGAAAGCTTATGCTACCAACTTCTTTCTTTCAGTCTCAAAGTTGCTACAAGATCCCTTTGTATACTAATATAGTGTAGTTTTGGCATATCATGAGACATCATGACTCACCAGAAAAGATGATAATGCCTAGTAAAGTGAAAGGCAGTTGGAAAAGAAGACCACATTAGAGGTAGATGAACTTAGGAAAGCTATTGCTCTGAGTCTGCCAGATGTGAACAGGGATTTTAATAACATGGTCTCTTGGAGAGCTCTCATTCACAGGGTTGCCATGAGTCAAAGCCAACTTGAGAGCACATAATAACAGCACAATTCAAAGTCAGGAACCAAGTGTCATTTCAGAGAATTTGTTACCACACCATATGTACCCACTCTGCAGGATGTGCTATTTTCATAATTGGACATATTTATAGCTGAAACACATGTTTGAAAGCGTGCTGGCTGTAAGCAGGTTGCCAGGTAGGATGACCTCAGACATAATCAGGTCATAAGTTCAGAGAAGATTAGGTGAGTAAATCCAATACTTGTGATAGTCTTTTCAAAACTGCAAGCTATAAGCACTCCCGAAAACAATAGAAGGTAAAATTCCCCAGGTGAAAGAATCCTACGGAGACCTTCCCTATTCACCTTACCTGACCAAACCATTACGAGATTGTCATGGCTCCCATCAGTGTTTTGTCACTTAAGAGTTAAGGCAATTAGCCCATTCCAGACTCTTTTGTCAACTCCATGAGAAAGCTAATACCACTTTCTCCACATACCCTCCTTCAGGGCAGGAAATAGGGTATAAAAACCCCAGCTCCAGCCCCAGGAAATTGTAGTATGTTGTAGCACATTAGGCGTATTATGCTGCATATGGTACCCCAGATTCCTGTCCCTCTGTGCTACCCTCAGATGTGCTGACTGAGCCACTCCATTTCAGTCTTCTGCTTCAGGACTGGTAACTATCACCCTCTTCACCCCGATCTCTTTCTATCCAACCTTTCAAACCTCGCTTCCTGATAGCCTTGTTTGGTTCTTAAGAGTGTCTGACTTCCTGTGTGTTTGTTAATTCCAAATAAAATACTCTGTTTAACTTTTAACTGGAGTCCTCTCTACAGTTAGTACTGGTATACACAGGTGAAAATATTTTGCCGTCACCCTCCTCTCACAGGCCTTCTTTGAACAAATTCTAAGGAGGCACTGGTATTGTGGGTGGATCTCAAAGTCACTCACCTCTTAGGGTAACAACGTGTAGAGGAATTCATTTTCTATTCAACTTTGCCTGAATTGTGGTGCTGGCAGTCATCTCTTTCTCTCTTTTCTAGTTGTTTCACTGCTTTTTAATTTAAGAAGTATACAAGTTACGTAATAGATGATTTACATATAAATTATTTGTTTTTATGTGCTGTCAAGTTGCCTTAAGTTTATACCAACCCTGTGAACCCTTTGAGAAACATCTAAGAGACTGTGCAGGCCCTTCAAACTTCTTAAGCAAACAGGGAGGGGAAGAGAGAAAAGACTGTAAGTTGTGCAGTTGCTTCCCAGGACTGCAGTTTGTAAAAGGCATTAAGATACAATGTTGGAGTTTTGCAGACTCTGCTGGTCTATGACCGTAATAAATTATTGATTTATTGGTTTTGCAGACATAAGTATATTAAATAACTACTTAAAGTGCAAGTAAGATTCATCCAGGGGTAAAAAAAAATGAATAATCCCACATATTTGAAGACAGAAAAATCTAGTAGTTATTCAGAGCAGTATATTGATATTTGGTTCTTATCCATTTTCTAATAATGTGTAGTTCTGCTTCTGAAGGCAATCCAAAAATTTATAATTCTTCCCTGCACTTCTCAGAGGACAATTGATCATTCTTTTTCTTCCTGCTCTTCCTGCTAAAAGGGATAGAACTGTATTCCTTTACCTGTCCAAGGGCATCCATTTTCCTCTCTTATAATGGGTAAGGACTCTCATTCCCGCTTAGATCTACTGTCTTGCAACATGGCTGACAGTATCATCAATCTCTGTGAGTCTGGCTCTTCATTTTGTAGAACCTCTGAAGCCTAGGAGATGGTTGTGGAGGAGGGGTAAGAGATAGTAGTTTATCTCTGACAAAGCAGAGGGGACAGACAGATTTCTTATCTGGCATCAGCTCTGCTGAGTGAGTTGACACCAGAGGGCTGCACTGGTAATTAATTTTGCAGCAGTATTAAGAAATCCACCTGCTTCCTTTTACTTCTCAGAGGGAAGTGACTATGCTACTGTAGATGACAGCTCAGAGGATTCATTAGGGCAACCAAGTTCATATTTAGTTTGGCAAAGAACACAAATCATAGAATCATAGAATCATAGAAATGTAGAGTTGGAAGAGACCACACGGGCCATCCAGTCCAACTCCCTGTCATGCAGGAACACCCTCAAAGCACTCCCGACAGATGGCCATCAAGCCTCTGCTTAAAAACCTCCAAGGTAGGAGACTCCACTACTCTCCGAGGCAGCAGATTCCACTGCCGGACAGCCCTGACTGTCAGGAAGTTCTTCCTGAGGTTCAGGTGGAATCTCCTTTCCTGCAGCTTGAATCCATTGCTCCTTGTCCTGGTTTCTGGAGCAGCAGAAAACAAGCCATATTTTAGTCTTCTGAAGTGCTAACTTTTGTAGCATATCTAAATATAAACAGATGACATAAAAGAGAGGCTTGCTTGCCTTCCCCACCTTGCATTGTCTGCCTGTGGAGACAGGGAATATTCGAGAACCTGGCTGGATATTTTGGCAAGTTGTGCGAGTCTCAGAAAAACAGTCTTCTTGTGAATGTCCTTTTATTGTCTTTTTAATAATCACAGTCCCTTTAGAATCTCCAGTTTCCTGGGGAAGACATAAAAAGTGCAGATTTCCAATGCAGAGGGTAACACATGAAGAGGTGGCAGCTTCTCAAGGAAGGAATGCTGCCTATTTTGGAACATGGCTGAGCAATAGATTGTTAAGGCTTGATGAAGCATTTACCTTCCAGACTATATCTAGTACAGCTCCATAGGATTAATAGATGCCCTGTGGAGGTGAAGTCTAATTACAGATGCAAAGGAAGGTTTTTTGTTTTATCCACTACTGCTTTTTAATAATGGTGCTGGCTGTTGTTTGACCTGTGGTATCTTGCAATTTTAATAGAAAATCTCCATGAATTTTTCTCTTCCTGCCTTGTGTAGGAGTTTTGACATTTGCATATACACAGAGCAATTTTGTTTAAATCCCAGTTCCAATGTTTTCTGTATACTTGCCTCCCTGATTTGGTGGGGGGAAAAAAACTTTTCCTCTTATTAAGTGAGGATTGCAGTTATCTAGATATGAGTTGAAAAGTTTGTTTTATTTTTGAATCAAAATCTTGCTAGTTTTTAGGACATCTTCAGAAACAAAATATTCCCCCAGTTCATCTGTTTTTTACATAAATAACATGTATGTTTCCAACACTGGATGTAGCTGCTCATATGCAGAACAATAAGTCTTTGATATGTCTTATATATGTGCAGTATTTTCAGTCTAAAATTGTCTTTCTACTGCATTATTTCTCATACCTCCAAAGTGCCTGGTGATGCTTGCTGCTATTTTCCCACCTTATGCCATATCTATTCCCAACTAGTTTCACACATTCTGCTCTGCAAAAATTGCTCTTACCAAAATTTATAGTGCCCTTTCCAGGGGCTGGCTGACTTAGTTTGTCTTCAATCTTCTCAGTATTTCTGGAATGATGATTTTCTCTTTGTACCTACTGCTGAAGTCCGTGTTCCTGCACATCCTCCTAGGCTGCCAGAATCTTTTCGTTGCAGGTCTTTTGTGCTGCCTTATTTTCAGTCAGCTCAGAGTACCTATTAACTTGGAGCCAGATGATAATTCACATGAAGGTTCTTTAAAAGTCAAACATAAAATTGGTAATTATTAAAATCACTGTTGTTAGGGGATTGGAAACTAGCCATAATTCTAATTCTACAGATTTATCTAGATCCAGGAAGAGGTGATGGATCCAAGAAGTTGCAGATCCATATATGCCACAGAACTGGTAAACATATAGAGCTAGAACAGACTCTGCAGTCTGAAATCTTCCAGAATACCTTTCTGGCTACCTTACTAGCCTCTCATTCCAAACCTACCCCCCTCTTCTCTCTGGCCTTACCAACTTCTTCCAGGGCCATCCACTGTAACTTTTGGTGACTGCTTGCAACCACCTCATTCATGATTCTTGTCACAAAGAGATCTTGTCACTTGGAATTTCTTCTTATCAAGGGCTTGTCAAGCACTTGAACAGTCCTTGGGGAACATCTGAAGCACTTGAGAAACATCACCAGTGACTGGTAAACTTCAGGAGCACAAAGCAAGGGTCGGCAAGAACTAGAGGCAATTGAAAATGTCCGACTTATAGTCTTTCACTCTTCTCTCCTCTCTGAAAAACAGGGCTTGGAAAGGTTAACTTTTGAATTATGAATCCCAGAATCACCCAGCCAGTATGGTCAGTGGAATTCTAGAAGCTGTAGTCCAAAAACTATTGCTGCCGAGCTCTGATCTGAAGTGTGATTCATTGGCATAAATTAAGCAAAGAGAAACAGGCAGATAAAAGGACCCATGTCAGAGCTTCCAGCAAAGGGACTATTCTAAGAGGGAACACACACCAGTAGCTGTGCAAGACAGGGTGTCACACTAATGGATCACTAATACACTAGGGGAGTCCGTCACTTCCTGACAGCAAGGGCATGGTAGCAAGAATGTAGAACCATGAAATGTCTGTTGCCATCTACGGAAACCCATGATTTCAGCTTGATTGGCTCAAAAGGAAATCTCACTATGTATGTTAAAAGGCGGGGGGAACAGCTCCCATTTCCATGAAAATATCCCTGTTGTGTAAGGAGTTGGAAGGAAGATGGATAGGTGGGTATGTAAATGGTGATGGGAGAACATGAGAGTGGGATAGGGATACATGTGAATGCTGAGGCAATGGGCTACAAATGGATATGTGTGAGTGATGGGTGTCTACAGGTATGTGACTCTGCCTATTGCTGACATGAAACCTCTAGAAGGTTAGCCTCAAGGGAATGTGGCTCTGAAGAAACAAAGCCCATCCCTGATGTAAAAGAGTATATGTTGGGTATGTCTCATTGAAAAATAAATATTGGTATTGCAATTTCCCATTAGCCTTTTGGAAATACTTCAGGGTTATTGGGTGGATAACTAACAAACGAATTCAAGCTGGCAAGACTGCTAGCCATATTTACAAATAAAATTAAATATCAAGAACCGTACTGTTTTTGTTCTGTCCAGTTTGTAAGCTTGAGAAGGGCACATCTCTTCATGTCATCTAGCAGTGTTTACAACTTTTGGCAGTCAAAAGCTTGTGGAAGGGTTTCTTCAAGGCTTGCGGGAATAGCCTTGTTCTTCTTCAACATGTAGCATTCAAAGAGAAAGGACATGTACATTGATGAAAATAAATAAATAAATGTGTGCATTTTGCATGTCTGTGTGCACCTTTCCTTGAGGCTTCATCATATCTTCATCTCTATAGTATGTAAATATTTTCTGGAAACTCTTCTGCATGCTGAAGTCATATAAGTATATTGTGTATGATGCATGTAATCTGCAACAGTTTCCTCTTGACATATCTGCTCCCCATATAGATTATGTCATGTTATTTTAATTGTAACAGATACTGCAACGTTGGTGTTTGAAGATAACCGCCCCACCTCTCACCCTGTCTGTCTTGTTAGATGTGCACCAAAGTTTCAACGATCTGCAGTCTTTACATACTGGTTTTCCATCTGTTTTCTGCAGGTTTTGTTGAGTCAAGTGCATCGGCTGCGAGCTCTTGATTTATTGGGTCGATTTTTGGATCTGGGTCCCTGGGCTGTTAGCTTGGTGGGTACATATTACAGCAATCTTTTTGGAAGAGGCGGTATGCTTTCTATACAGTCAGCATGTATAAATGATGAACTGTCAGCAATCGGATGACCATGAGGTCAACATAAATCAGGCTGCCAGACTTCAGCAGGTTGTAGAAGTTGATGAGAATCTTCTTTATAAGAAGTTCACATTAGCTGAAGACAGCGGTGCCCCTCCTTGTTTGGACTCTCCAATTCCATCTGAGGCTGGGCGTAGTGATAATAAGAGAGGGAATGTGAATGTGCAGACAGCTTCTTTCTTGTGGGCATGCTGGACTTATTAAACAGGTTGACTCAGTAAAAGGAGAATAAGAAAATTGGATGATGCTCCCAGCTGTTGTAAATTTTCTCCACATTTGACATCAGTGGAAGGATCTTGGAATAAAAAGAAAAAGGTTTTAAACTGTGTGTGTGTGTGTGTGTACATACATACATACATACATACTGATGGGGTAACTGTTTATATGTAAAAATGAACTATTAAAAATTAGAGGAAAGAAAGACATGGAATATTGTGTCCATTAAAAATAACATTACTTTTAGGGAAAGATAGGTGATTATGTATTCATAATTTGCTTGAAAGAACAAAGGATTCCAAATGAGAATTGTATGGGTAACAATGTGTCATGAGTATATTGTATACTGGGCAAAAATTCATAGTAAGTTAAGCTTTGGTTTTGGCAAGCTGGATGAATTTGAAACTTTGGGTGACATCCCAGACCAAATTAACCTAAGAACAATATGCAGACTTTATCACTTTGGCAGCATTGTTGTAATGGAGACTGCTTATCAGACATTCCTTAGGTTATTAATGTTGGAGGGCAGATCAGTGCTATCAGCTCCTATCCTGCACATCCTAAACTTATGTCTTGTTCTCAATTTTCTTTCCCCAGGCATTGTCTGTTGGCATTTTCCCCTATGTATTAAAGCTGCTCCAGAGTTCTGCTCGGGAGCTAAGGCCTCTTCTGGTCTTCATCTGGGCCAAAATCCTTGCAGTAGACAGTGTAAGTAACCGTGAAGTTTTGATTTGTGATGATGCAGATAACTGTAAAGGAATATTCACAAGATTGTGAGTTCGATCCTGCCGGGTTCCAGGTTGACTCAGCCTTCCATCCTTCCGCAGGTCGGTAAAATGAGTACCCAGCTTGTTGAGGGTAATTAGCTAAAACACATTGTAAACCATACATGCTATTTGTAATGTATAATGAATTTCATGTTGTTCTCCGCCTCGATCTGTGTGGAGAGGCGGGATATATATATATACATACATACATACACCGGTATATATATTAAATTAAAATAAAATATTCTCAGTGATTACAGTGCCAACATTGAGATAACTTGTTCCTGGTTGGGAATGAGATGAGAATGAGGATGATTTGCTCAAGATTTGGAACCCAGAGCAAAACTCATAGATCTTAACTGGTAAAGTTCTCCTCCCCAGGCCCCTTATTTCCCAGGCTCATTTTACACTGGCATTTTTCTGTCCATAGATGTAAACTTATTTCTACAGCTTCAGGCAGAATCTTAAAATGACACATTAAAGCTTTTATGATGAAATGTGGAAAAGAGTGAATATTGGAATAGTTTGCCACTTGTGGAATCATTTGTTTCTGTGTTGATGTGATATCTACATTAATGGGGACATCAAGTATAAATATTCTTTGCAGAAAATCTCTAGTTCACTAATGTTTTTATTAGAATCATAGAAATGTAGAGTTGGAAGAGACCACAGGGGCCATCCAGTCCAACCCCCTGCCATGCAGGAACACCCTCAAAGCACTCCCGACAGATGGCCATCCAGCCTCTGCTTAAAAACCTCCAAAGAAGGAGACTCCACTACACTCCGAGGCAACATATTCCACTGCCGTACAGCCCTCACCATCAGGAAGTTCTTCCTGAGATTCAGGTGGAATCTCCTTTCCTGCAGCTTGAATCCATTGCTCCTTGTCCTGGTCTCTGGAGCAGCAGAAAACAAGCCCTCTCCCTCCTCTACATGGCATCCCTTCAAATATTTAAACATGGCTATCATGCCCCCTCTTAACCTTCTCTTCTGCAGACTAAACATGCCCAGCTCTCTAAGTCTATCCTCATAGGGCATGGCTTATTAATGAAGTATATCCGATTTCCCATCTCTGAGTTTTCTAACCAATCCATTACTCTAAAGTGAGAGGCTGTAGTTCTGGGCCTGTTGTTCTGGCTAATGAATGTGATAGGCAAATATTTTTATTGTATAGTTTGGTCTACAGGGAGACTTCTTCAAGAACAGGATAGTGGACTAAAACCATGCACAGAGTGAGATTACGGGATCACTATTAGGTGAAAACTCTTACAAATGCCTGGGTGCTTTTGTAGGACTAGAATCAGTTTCGTCTCACTAGATCCAGTCTAGACCTAGCAAACCTTTATAGGTTAACAAATGTTCATGTGCTCTTCATAGAGCTGTACTATTTCTGTCTCTATCACTCTGTACTTAGACTGATCAAGTTGCATTGTAATAAAAGTACTTGCAAACAGAGATTATTATCTGGTATAAGTATTACAACATAAGAAACAGGTATTTCTGAAATGCCTGACAAATCTGAATGTTGGTGTGGACTGTGCCCTTTTTGGTGAATAGCTTCAAGCCCAAGCAGGAGGAGAGAGCAATGACCAAATGCTGGCAGCTTTCCCTGCTGATCTGAAGTTATGCTTAGTATGATTAAATGTATTTTGGCTAACATTTTAAGAGGATTTCAAATAGGAAAGAAAATGAAAACCTGTTCCAGGGTGGTGAAGGGAAGCTTCTTTCTCATAAAGTACTTGTGTTTGGCTAGAGATTCAGACTTCCATGTATTATTTAGAGTGAAAATATATTCATTGAAACTGGCACACAACACTGGGAAGGCCCATATCCCAATAAAATTGTTGTCAGAGAGTATAGGACACATTCTTGTCTTTAGTAAAAAAAGAGCAGATGTATCCCTGCAGCTTAGACTAGTGAAATACATGCTTCAGAGGGCAACAGATGTAAATCCTTTAGAGCTGAGATCACATTTATTTATTATATTTTCTGTGATCCAGCATTCAGTAGAAGTTGTTGCCTTCCCTTTCCCAACTCTCATGTGCTATTCTCTCTTCTAGCTTATATATATAAAGCAAACAGATGTTTATACTTTTTCATTCTTCATCATTTGTGGGGTATCTTCCTGCATCCATGTACTAATTTTCCAATATCCTCCTAAATATAATAGCAGCACTGGGGGAGTTGGCTACTGTAAAACCTTGGGATCTGAAAGATTTCCTGCAAGATGAAGTGTAATCATACCAGATCATTTCTTTCTTCATTCTCTTGAGTTGCTATTGAATACTGGGAAAATGTAGAATAAAAGTCTAGCTGCTTTCCGGTATTCATCTGCAATACAAGAGTAGTTTTCCCTGGCTGTCTCTTAGTGTGTCAGAAAGTATGAAATGCTGGACTGAGGTGTGGGAATACAAAGAAGGAAAGGACACAGCCCAGTGCCTGACAGCCCAGCAGTCATTACATAAGGTTCAGAGTGGTTTGTACTTTGCCCACCCCTGTTTCAGGTCCTGAAGAGTGCATTTCTTACATGACCATGGCATTCCAGAGTGAGTTTCTGAGTAAAATTTATGTCAGGGAATGACGACTGCAGAGGAATGTCCTGTGAATGTAAGTGGAAGTATTATCCTAGGTGCTGTAGGCGATCATGAGAAACTGTTCTTCATTGTGTTGAATGATAGATAGATGTAGTGATTAATTGTTTAGCTGCACTGAATCACTTCTGCGCTGCAGAAGAAAAAAAGGGGGAAGTAGGGGAAGGGGTGTAGCGATTTAGAAACTGAGCTATAAATCAAGAAATACCTAGTCTGAATTTCATTTCCACTGGGCACTTTCTGGGTGTCCTTAGGCAAGCTCTTCTCTCTCAGTCTCAGTCTGGATAAATATACTGACTTACCTTACCAGGTGTAAGGTAAGAGCTGCAATAAGGTAATCATGTTTTGAACACTTGAAAATGATATGCAAATGTTTAATAATTGGAGTAGCAGTACTAGTGAGGTTTTAGTAGTAGCTGCTATATAACATTGCCAAGCCAAAAGAATCTTTTCTACTGTGCACCAGGTGTATTTAATTGCATGCACTTATTTAGGGGCCAGGAAATGTTCTGGTAGTACCTCAGTTCTGGAAGATCTAAGTGGTCTTCCAGAACTCTGGTACTGCCAGAACTTTCCTTGGTATTAGTATCAGTAATCTGAACAGGACCTCCATGTAAGATCAGGATATAGGTATAATAATCACAGGCTTAAAACAGAACTCTAGTCCAAACATTTCCTTGTATCTGATTCAGTTAGAGTTTAGATTGTATTCAGCTCTGGTTCAGTTAGATCTTTGTTCATATTCTCTTCAGGGCATATACTGTGATGTAACTTCATTGTCAGGAGTGTTGATCCATGGATCATGGTTTATGATTCCTTTCATTGTTTACACAATGTCTCCATCTGCTTTGAGCATTGAAGACTCTACTTATTCTTCCCTGTGAGCTTTTCTATTATATTCCATGAGTCAGAAGAAACTCCTGCATTTTCTGGCTTTGTCTGCAGAATGAACAGAGATCTGGGGAAAATCCAAGAGAGAGGAGGACACAAGTGTGAACTTGTACACATAAATGTGTGTTATTTTGGTTTTGAAATAGTCATTCCAATTGAAAATGATATATTTATTTGCCATTCAGACAGGAAAAGTTGGCAAAGTTGACAGGAGTAGCATGTCTTAGCTTTGTGTGAAACTTTGTTGTTGTTGTTCCTGTAAATATTTCAGTGTTTAAGAACATTTTGATTACTCCAGTCAGTTCTTGCTGCAGTATTTACAGATTATTTTTAACTCTGCGTTCAGTGCTCAGTGTCCATCTGAGAGCATGTGGAAGAGTGAATGGTAGCCGAAAGCTTCCTGTTAAGCAAAGTAGTGAAATGCTCAAGACTGCGACAGTGTGTTGGCTCAAGGCAATGCTCTGGTTCCACATCTATATGGGAAATAAGTCTGGTGAACATAATGTTCAGACCAGACTAGTCCGAAGAATGACCTTTTGGTCTGAAGTGCACTGAATAACTTGTCTTGCGGGGACCCTTTCTGTGACAGTTTTGGTCAAGTATATTCATGAGCCCTGAAAAAATTCTGAGAGATTTTTTTCTTAACCATCTTTTGAGACAGAAATGTGATGAGCTATCAGAGTCACCGTAAACGTAACATTAGGGCAAGTGATCCATACACATGGACATCAGTTATAGATTTGATGGAGAATACCTTTTCACATTCCCAATATTGTTTGCTACCCTCATTTTCTCGGTTGGCTTGTGAGGCATTAAGCAATTTCCATTGACTAGGCTTTGGATGAATTACAGTGTTTAGAAGATGGGGGGATGCATATCTTTGTGGTGGGATGAGATGGGCAAGGAGAAGTTTGCAGACATCAAACACATAATCAGAATGTTAAACCTGCTGGAATAAGATCTATGGAATGTCAGCTTTTCTCTTTGGATTTTTAGGGCATCCTTTTTAGAGCCTTAGTTAATAGATTTGCCTAGCTCAGAAATGATGTGAAGGCACATTACACCAAATACAAATAAAGTCCTCAGCCCACCACAGGGCACCAGAACTGACAAATGAATTGTAACTTGAACTGCAATAAACTTGGTAAGGAAGGTTGGTTGTAATTGACCACTGCCACCCCACTTCAGCAAGCCCATAGGCTGAGTAGTGCTGATTTAAATTCCATATTTAAAATGTGCAAATGGAATGCTTATTTTAAAAAAATAAGAAAAAGCTACATTGGTAAAAGAGAGATAGCCTCATAATTAAAATGCATTAAAGACAATTTGTGTTTAAATGAAAGTGGACTGAGATTTTAAAAAGGAAGGGCAATTTTAGACATCCTACTAGAAGAATTTGTTAGGAACAATGAGCTCTTATGACCAATAAAAATGTTCCAGACGTGTTTTAAAAGGGGTGGGGGGAGAATGATGCTTTCATGGTCTTCAGCTATAAACACTACATCTTTTACATAAGCTTGCCCAAACTTTCTAACAGTGTGGAGGTTGCACTGCTAATTTTTTGATAGAAGATAACCCTGTCAGTCCTATACTTTATTTTTCCCAAGTGCCCTATTAAGAGTATAGTCCCTCTATTAACATAAATTACCACGGCAGAATCTACTTTTCTCAGGTGACAGGATATTGTTTTATTTGGATGGTAGTAGTAGTGAGCTTCTGTGGAAGTAACTGGCCCATTTTCTAACCAGCAACAGCACTTTTAAAAAATTCTAAGTAGATAGTCTTTTAAAGTGTCATGATCCTAAAGGCAAATACTCAGCATATAGTTGCTCTCTTCTGGTTTGTATCAGTCTGCAAAAAGCAGTCTTCGGTTCCTGAACAATGTAATATTCCCTTGCATCTTTGTCTTTACAGCCTCCTTCTTTTGACAGTTAGAGCCTTCTCCTCTTTGTACTTTATTTTATTCCTGGCTAAAAATACATTACTTTACCCACCTGTCCTCTGGTATGCAGCATGATGCAGAATGCACTATTGCAAGGAGAGTACAAAGTAAAATCAGGTTTCCTTCTTTGTTTCCTCTCTACCAGTTGTTAATTTAGTCTTTCACACAAATATATTGCATATAGGTGTTCATTTCTGTCCTTAATATGTCATCCCCAAAGCTGGAATTGGAATACTAGTAACAGGATGCCTGAAAAAAGTAGTTTTAGATGAGAATTATTAACAGTAAACCCCAGGCTACCTGATTCTCATTTAATTGGCATCCCATGTGATATGTGGGGAAGGCTTACTTTCAAAAGGAGTTTCTTCAGAAGACCTTGGCTGTGTCCCACCCTTATTCTGTAAAAATGATGAGTAGAGCGAATGTACGAGGAGAACTTGTATACCTGAAGGAGGCAATGCATTTCTGTACTTTCTAGATCTTTTGACGTATTGTCCCCTTCTTGGAGATCCTTGGGTGAAGGCCAAAACAGTATTTAAGGTGGAAAACATTGCTCCAAAATACTGATTTAGGTTTCTGCACAAGAATTAAAAAATTAGGTAAAAATTTTGAAAGCTGCTATTATTTGCTTCCAGTAGCAGTATGTAAAATAACATTGTAAAAGCAATAATGATGGATAGCAGCTAATCAGTCTTGCTCTAATATATAGGTCCACTGTCTAAATCAAAGACTTGCTTAAAAACCTGGGGCTGAAAACTGATGTTGGCACTTCACATTTCCTGAAGAAAATGTTTGATTCATGTAAGAAGCTCCTGCCCAGAGATAGCTTTCTCCATGAAGCAACCATTACATGGGGAGAGCTTACAGTGGGCTCTGCGTGGCAGCTTCTTCATGTGCCTTTAGTTTGGAACAAATTAGTCTTTGGTCTGCTCGTGGAATCTCTGCAGAAATGGAAGGAAACCCACTGAAATAAAGGTGAATGTGGTATGCTCATCTGGCATAGTAATCTTGTAGATTTGTTGTTTGACTGTCTTTTTTTTTCCACCAAGAAGACAATGTAGAATATGTATGTGTGCTCTGAAAATTCTTTGGACATGGTCCTGTTACCCCCGGCTGTAGTTCCATTTTCTTGACAGCATATACTTTTCTCTTTAACATATATTCTGCCAAGTGACCTTTTCCAGTCTGAGTAGCCCCTTCCAGTTGTTGTTTCTTGTCCCTTTGTCTGTTTCTCTTTAGTACTGAAAAGGTCCTGCTTGTGTGCTCTGCCTCCACTTTCATCTCCATCATCATTTCTTGATGCATCTTAGTCCCATCATCCAGCTGCTAGTTTCTTCTTTGTTCTCGAGTCTAATGTTCTTTTCCACATCTGCCCATTTCTTTCCTGCCTGACTCTTCTCATCTCCTAACTGCTGCAGGTTTTCCAGGGCTCATCAATGCTCTCATTTGATATTTCTGTTTTTGCTGCCACAGCTTTAGTTTTACCATGTCAAATAAAGGAAACTGTTGGATGTTGCTGTGATCCTCCCTTTGGATTGATTTGTGATTTAGTTTCAGGCTTTGTTTGTTTATTTGAACTGTTGTTAAACCCAAAACGTTTGGTCAAGATTATGGTCAAAAATTCATACAGTACACCAGAAAAACTATAAAACATGACTCTATAAAACCAGGCAAGGGCCTCAAACACAGTAAGTGGTCGTATCATGTCATGCAGTTAAAATGCTAGGGCAAATATAATGGTTTTGAGCTGGTGTCAAAAGATGAAAGTGTCAGTAGCAGCCACACCTCTATAGACAGCATAATCTCCAGTCAGAGCACTACAACATAGACAGTTTTCCTTTTTGCCATGTAATGTGTAAAAGGAACACGCACGCATGCACATACACGCACACACAATACAGAAGAAGTCACCCTGACAGCACAGACTTATAGAGAAAGAGTCCTAAAGCCACTTAGAGCTATAAAGGTGAGTGCCTTCTCCTTGATTTAGGCTCAGGAATGAAAAGGCAGACAATGAAGTTCCTTTAAAAATGGTACACTGTGATTTCATTTGGCCGAACTGGTTACAGTCTGCAGAAGAAACCAGACATGTCTCATGGTGCTTAGTTGACAGATATTTTAATTAAGCAAGCAAGTAATTAAAATGATAAGTGATAAGCAATAATTAATAGCTATGGGATAAAATGTATGCATTAATAATTAGGTATAAATGTTAAAGTAATACAAACCATTTGCAACAAGGGTGGGAACCAATCTCATTTATATTTTTAGTACTTGTTTTAGTTATGTTTGATTATGTGTAGATGTTTGTTTATGTTTGTGTGGCCTGACTCCTGTATCCACTTTAACAGATGAATTTTCTTTTGTCGTTTGTTTGTTTTATATGTATGGACTGTGCTGGTTTTAAAAAATTCTTTTAATATTTTTTAAAAATTAACAATTGATTAATGTTTTAATGGAATAAAACTTCAACACATTTCAGCCAGCATGTATTCTCGAACCATTCAAGAGCTATAGAAATTATTTTAAAAAACAACACAAATATATAACTATACATAATGTAGCAATATGTTGTTATTGTTGTTCATTCTCGACTTATGATAACCCTAAGGCAAATCTGTCATAGGGTTTTCTGGGGCTGAGTGTATGTGACATGCCCAGTGTCACCCAGTGCATTTCCATGGCTAAGTGGAGAACCAGACCCTGGTCTCTGGGGTCAACCCACACTATCACTCCAGCTGTCAGTGAAAACATTATTACATTGGTACAGTGCCCATGGCCTGTACCTGCCTGTATAGAATCTAACTTCAAAAAATTCTGGAGCAGAAACTCTCTCAAAACACTGACTAGATCAACAATACGGAAGGAATTTCCCCTTTATGTTTTTGGAAAGACGTGTCTATAAGATGTGAGAATGGTATGAGAGGTATTAAAATTTAATACAATTATAAGGAATATAAAGAAAGAATAGGAAGGTGTAACGTATTTGGAATTAAAATTAAAATTCCAAAGTTAAAATTACTATTGTTAAAATTACTGAAAGTAATGGAATTTTTAAAATCACGGAATCTATGGATTTTGTTAGATGATTTAATATATGTATATATCTCAATTTATTAGAAGGAATGTTACAGATAAGGAAGCATTTGTTTCATGAGTTTCGGTAGGTGGGGGAGGGAGGGTTAAGGGGGAGGAGGTGAAGGCATTATTTATAATCAGATAATATAAAAATATAGAAATTCTTAGTAGATAAGATAAATACAATCATTATATTTATTACATTTATTATATATACAAAATTGTATTGTTTATAAACAGAGTGTTTTATGTACATACAGGAAGGCATTATCACAAGTATTTTGCACAATTAATCTTTATAATGCACATAATTAAGTACAAATTAAGCACTAACTAAGTAGTATTATAATAATTGTGGATAGTTCTGGATAATAACTAATTATGGATAAGAATCATGGATTTATGGAAGTTAGTGATAAGATGGTAAGATGGTTTAAGAATGATTTATACCACCACCTCCATTATATAGGGGAGTGTATGTTAAATGTTTAATGATTAATAGCTTAATGTCTGTATTATGTGTTGTTTTGTGTTGTTTAGTTAAGTATAATTTAGTTAAGTGTTATGTTTTAAGTAGAGTCGTGTATTCTGATTTCGTTATATGTGTCAATATTCAATAAAAATTAAAAAATATTTTAAAAAATTGACAAACAGAAACATGTGAACAAGGGCGGAAGGCTATCTATCTATCTAATATATGGTCAAAAATGTTTTTATAACATTCAGGGACACATAAAAGTATCTGGACTGAAGGAAAAATGACCATTAGAATACTCTGAGGGATTTTACAATAGTAGGAAAAGAGCAGCTTTAAAATCCACTCCGCCTCCTTTTTTACAGAATCTTCTCATCAATAGTATTCATCTATTCTATAGCCCAAAAATCTAAGGTCTGTTGCAATGTTGTATTGTTCCAAAAATGACTCATTAAGGGAGCACCTGTATTTTTTATTTCTTACATTACAAAGGTGTTTCCCTATGTTTTTCCTGAGAGATCTAGTTGTTTTTACCACATACATCTTTAGGCACTTGCAGGTATATAGCATAGATAACAAAACTGCTATTGCAAGTGGTAGAGAGGTACAAAATGTGTTTCTCTTGGTTAGTGTGCTCAGTAAATTCAGTCTTCTTGGAAATGTACCTGCAACAGACACAGGGACCACAGGCTGAAAAGTATTGGGCTTTTTTTTTTTTTAACCAATAAAACATTCATCAAATGAGCACCTTAAGATGTGTGTTTCCAGTTTCTTCTGTGGATTTGATTGAGTTCTCCCCAGTTTTTCCTTTTCATACTAGTAATGAGTCTGGCACTGACATTCTTCTCTTGCTGAAATTTGTGGGTTGTTTTCAGAGGCAGGCCCGCATAATGTCCTGGAAGTTCCCCACAGCATGAATTGCCACAGCCAGACTTCCATGTCCAGGAACATACATAACTTGTTAAAAATGGCATGTTGGAATTAGTCATCCCTAGTGATCTTTCACAAAAAGCCTAGGAACAGAATCTTGTGGAATCCTGCAGTTGAGGAAATATGCTCTCTGCTTGGATCTTTGTTTAGTTCATAGCAAACTTCAGAACAGCTAAAATCTACAGTCCCATTGGGGGGAAAGGTCTTGTCCCTAATAAATGAGAACCAGCATTGGATTATGAGTTTGGAGACGAGGGCTCAAATCCCTGACCCATCCATGGAAACCAACTGGGTAATCATGGGCAAGTCATACTCTTTCAGCTTCAGAGGAAGCAAAGGCAAACCCCCATGAACAAATCTTGCCAGTAAAACTCCATGATAGGTTCATCTTGAGGTTGCCATAAGTTGGAATTGACTTGAAGGCATACAACAGCAACAACAACCACCAGCTAACCTAATAAAAATATAATTCGTTAGGCACACTTTTTTGGTGCTAATCTTAATTTTCATTGAAATTGACACTGGGCTGCATTTCCTACTGCTCATAGAAAGTTCAGTGCCAGAGGAGAAATGTGATTCATTAAATACCAGAGGACAGTCAATTAGGACAATGTAAACAGCTAGAACTTAAACCATCAATGCTTTTGACTTTCAAGGCTCATTTACCTGACTATAATGTCTAAAAAATCTTCTGGAAGCCCCATTTTGCCATTTAATGGTGTGAGTGCAAGTGTGAAATAATATCTGTCTCTCTGTTCATTCTTTAAATTTGTCGTTGTGTTCTTTCAAGTTGTTTCCAACTTATGGCGATCCTAAGGCAAACTTATCACAAGGTTTTCTGGGACTGAGTGTGTGTCACATGTCCAAGGTCACCCAGTGGGTTTCCGTGGCTAAGCAGGGAACCAAATCCTGGTCTCCAGGGTCATTGTCCAATGCTCAAAGCGCTACACTAGACTGGTGGGAAAAAAGCAAAAACTAGAGAGCATCCAATAGAATCCTTGAAGAAAAAGCAGTCACATCACTAGATGTCATAAAGATCATTTTTTACCATCTTGAAACATGTCTCCTTTTTCCTCCGAAAGGACTTAGACCAGAAAGGCTGAAAGTTTTTATTATGAGTTATGTTCAGATTGTCAGCATTGTAAGCAATGAAATATACACATGGTTGGACTGTGAACTTTCAGCAAAGCTTTGTGACTTGTCCAGATCACATTGCCCATCTTATATGAAAAGCAAAAATGATGCTAATGGCAAATAAACCACTTGGTTTCCACTATCACTTTCATTCTCTCAGCCAAAGGCATTCTGCTTTTTTAGGATGGCTACACTCAAAGACTGAGAAAGAGAAGGACCCTGAGTTTTTATCTAGTTAGAGAAGAAATGTAGTTATGTAGTATAGAAAATTGTTTCTTTTTTCTACACCTGGCTTGCAAATGGCTGTACTCCCAGTTCACTGCCTAAACTGCACTGAATGAGCAAGAGCTGAGCTGTTATGTACAGATGTGTTTTATCGATAATTGCTACCAAGGGCTCTCCAAACACAGAGTTGGAAAACTGAATGAACAGCTTGTGAAACCTGCCCAAGGGCCTTGGGCTCCTAGGATATGGAACAGCTATCTTGTGCTTCCATAATATAAATCTTGACCAAGGTTTCTTGGCCAGAGTCCTGGCAAAAGGACATTCAACTTCTTTGTTTCTCAGATCAATTGAAAATTGGATTTGAAGCCAAAAAATTACTATGACATGAAATATTCATAAGTTTTCTGATGCCTTAAAAGAAATTCCTCTCAGTTTATTGTACTCATTGTTTTCTCCTCCCTCTCCTCATCTTGTTTTTCAGTCATGCCAAGCTGACCTGGTGAAGGACAATGGTCACAAATATTTCCTTTCTGTTTTGGCAGATCCCTACATGCCGGTAAGGTCAAATAATCAGCCCTACCCACATCCCAAAATACTATTTAGAATTTACTTGCTTTAGTCTTCCTTGCGTGCTGCTCTTATGAAGTAGTTGTACAATTTATTTTACACATGGTGAAAGATTTTTATCATGTAAATATAACATGCATAATGTTCTTTTAAGCAAAACATGGAACAAGCAGATTGAAAATGTTTTCCGTTAAGGCTTGATTACTGAATGAGAGTATATTCTGGTGAGGGGGAGAGTGTTTTCAAGTCTTTGCAGCAAAAAATCTAAAACAAAACCAAAAACAAAACAAGAAAACAATTAATCCTCCCTTCAAACAGTATGTTATGACACCTTAGAAACTAGTCGGTTTTACTTGAATTAAGTGTTCGTGGATTTCATCTTATGAAAGCTTATGCCAAATAAGGTAGTACAAGATTATCCATTGTTTTTGCTAGATAAGAAAGTGAACACAGTACAGTAATATTACTTAATGCAATGCAGACTGTGTAATTCAGTGTCATAAGACATGATGATAACTGCTAGATTAAAAGACTTTAAAAAGAGGTTATACTAAGTTGTTGTCTCTGATGATGGTTAAATGAAGCCATTATATACAGAGGCAATATGTCACTGAATATGTTGGACTGAGGAAGAAATAACATTTTTGTGCCATTCTGTTTGACTTCCCAGTAGAATCTGGGTGCCACTGTTAGGAAATGGGATGGTAGATCTTTGGTCTGATCCAGTAGGGCTCCTCTTATGCTCTTAAAGTGTTTATCTGGTGTGCTAGTATATAGTATACTTGAGAGGACAAAGAGTCTTAAAAGTCTTAATTATTCTTGCTTAATGGAAGTGCTTTGCTAACAAGACATTTTCTTTTGCTTTGTGTTCATTTCTCCTTGTGAATGAGGCCACAGTGGCATGGAATTTATTGTCAGTGACTAATATAAAGTACCTGTTCCCTTTGAAAAGGACATTGTGCACATCTTTGCGAAATATTTAGTTCAAGCTGTAAGGAGAAGTTGCTGCATTAAGCCTGCCCCCCCCCACCGCTTTTTTTAACTATACCGGAGTTGCTTGCATAAGTCAGTGTGGCACTAGTCTTTTCTCTACATTTTTTCAGCCTTACACTTAAGAGGAAAATTAACAAAATACAAAGTGATTTCCAGTCTCCCCATACTACCTGAGATTCACAGTGGCCTTGAAAAATGTTTACATCATTCTGTAAATGTATTAAATCAAAGCAGAAAGCAACGGTATTGTTGGCTATTTGACAATAAAGAGGTATTCAAGAGAAGATTTCTAGATGTCTGTTACAAAAAAGATACAAAAAACTAATGTACTCTCTTTACTTAGTCTGACACATTTCTGTCTGCATGTTATGCTTTTCCAGAACAATTGTTTTATGACTAGTTGACATTTAAATTTAAAACAGCCATGACTTCCCTCACACTGGAAAGCTTGAATTCACATTAACCTGAATGAACTAATTTGCTGTCAATAGGAAGCCAATTTACTTCATGAAAAGGACAGGGTAATTTTCATGGCCAGTTTCTTGTTTTCATTAAATCATATATTTTGCATGTTTAAACCTAAGGGTTCTCAAAGTCTCCCATTGTCAAGGAACGTGTATTCCTAAAGCAAGGATTTTATCTGTCTTTTAAAACTTTACTTTGAAGACTTTTTATAATGTTTTCTTGAAGCTTCTAAAATAAAAACGTTCTCGTATTTGTGTTAAGGCTGAACACAGGACAATGACAGCTTTCATCCTGGCGGTGATTGTCAACAATTATAATACAGGGCAGGTGAGTATAAGTGAGGAAATGGGTGGCTGACTCCACATCAGACTTCATGAATAATGTTGAGTTTTTAAAATTTAGATATTACTGTCCTAAATCTGTAATTCTCCCACCCACCTCCCCCTCAGGAAAATTATCCTTGCAGTTGATATTTTGGCAAGCAGTTCGTTAGAATTTCATGTACTATCCTTTGTTGTAGGAAGCCTGTCTTCAAGGGAACTTGATTGCCATATGCCTGGAACAGCTAAATGACCCACATCCTCTTCTACGCCAATGGGTAGCTATTTGTTTAGGACGTATCTGGCAAAATTTTGACTCTGCGAGATGGTGTGGAGTGAGGGACAGTGCCCATGAAAAGCTCTACAGCCTTCTATCGGACCCAATCCCAGAGGTAATCTTCTAGTTTTGGAGTTAATCATCCATTGAGAAGAATGGAACCTGGCCTAAATTTGGCCACATATTCTTTTTTGCAGGATAAGCACTGAGCTTTTGAAAGCTTTCATCTGTTGTTGTGAAGCCTTTTGTTAGATCTTAATTAGTAAGGCTGCAACCTGATTAAAGAAATGTCAACTTTTTAATTATATTAGTTTTAATTGATTAATCTTGCAATTAAATGTGTGTATAAAAGAAATAATGTGAGGGAAACAGGGAGATGCTTCTTATAAGACAGTACTTACCAATGCAGTTTTGGTAAGTAATTATACTGTATATTACTACTAGGAAATTTACCCAGTTTTTGCAAGGTTGATGATTATTTCACCTGCAGTACATTTTGAATAAAACAGTCCTTCAGATTTGTTTCATACCACATTCCAAACAAAATGGGCCAAACATAGCAATTATCTGGAAGAAGCCAGAGCTTACCAAGCAGTCCTAACTTAAGTGTAAATACCAAATTTGATAAAATTGTTTCATAAATGTGCATTTTAGAGGAGAAAGAAAAGGAAATGTGAAGTGTTTGTTGAAGAGATACCAAAGCTAGTTGTTGAATCTGGTCCAAAATCTTACTGCTGTGTTTGTTTTTTCCCACTAGATAGCAGACCACATTTGATAATTCTGTGATCAAGTTTAGGGATGTGTATAGCATAACAGACAAATAAACACTCTGCTCAGTTAATCCAGGACACCTTTCTTAGTTAAGAGTTCTTTCTAATTTTTAGTCAGTTTGATTAATCAGTTAAGTATTCAAGCTCTATTAGCTAGCTTAACTGTCCAGAGCAGCCTATGCCAAACTGGTCCTTCCTTGTTGGGCTACAGTTGCTATCACACCAAGCCAGCATAGCTAATGTTTAGAACTTACAGAAATGATAGTCCAGAAGATCTAAAGGGTAAAAAGATGCCTACCCCTGGTCTGAATCCTATTGGTCAGGTGAAATAAGCATGTCTTGAATAAACACTAGGAGCAACCTTAATTCAGATCATAGAATCATAGAGTTGGAAGAGACCTCAGGGGCCATCCAGTCCAACCCCCTGCTATGCAGGAACACCCCTCAAAGCATTCCCAACAGATGACCATCCAGCCTCTGCTTAAAAACCTCTAAAGAAGGAGACTCTACTGCTTTCCGAGGCAGCATATTCCACTGCCGGACAGCTCTGACCGTCAGGAAGTTCTTCCTGAGGTTCAGGTGGAATCTCCTTTCCTTCAGCTTCATTGCTCCTTGTCCTGGTTTCTGGAGCAGCAGAAAACAAGCCCACTCCCTCCTCGACATGACATCCCTTCAAATATTTAAACATGGCTGTCATGTCCCCTCTTAACCTTCGCTTCTGCAGACTAAACATACCCAGCTCCCTAAGCCATTCTTCATAGGGCATGGCTTCCAGACCCTTCACTGTTTTGGTCGCCCTCCTCCGGACACATTCCAGCTTGTCAACATCCTTCTTGAATTGAGATACCCAGAACTGGACACAGTATTCCAAATGAAGCCTCACCAATGCGTTACCTCCCTCGATCTAGACACCATGCTCCTATTGATGCAACCAAGAATTGTGTTGGCTTTCTTGGCTGCCTCATCACATTGCTGACTCATGTTCAGCTTGTGGTCTACCAAGACTCCTAGATCCCTTTCACATGTACAGCTATCCAGCCACGTATCCCCCATCCTATATTTGTGCATTCCATTCCATTCAGATTCATTCCACTACAGTGGTAATGTTCTGGGTGAACTAACATGTGCAAGTGATAAAGCTTATCCTAAGGTTACAGTCCTAACAGTGAGAAGCCTGACAGATGTAACATTCTGATCTCAGAGGCTCTGTTTCATCCAAAGCTCTACTGGGCTCAACAGACTTCTTTTTCCCCTCCATGGATCTTGGCTTTGGCTTTCCATCAAAAATAACCTCCCATTGCTTGAGGGAAATTGTATGTACTCTGAAGCATATTTAAGCGTTCCTTTATTTTGTGGGGCATGTTCATTGGATGAAATCTCCACGTTGGCTACGCAGAGCTCACACCAGGGATTGAACCTTGTGTCTCCCCCATGGAGGTTGAGACATTGTTAACAACACTGGGAGGAGATTTCATTGTGTGCCCCTGAGAGACATTCTTGGAAGCATAAGGATTGCAGTGTAAGATGTTCAGCTGGCCAACAGTGGTCTGTTATATTTATTTTGCAGGTTCGCTGTGCTGCAGTCTTTGCCCTTGGTACCTTTGTAGGCAATTCAGCTGAACGGACTGATCATTCTACTACCATTGATCACAATGTTGCAATGATGCTGGCCCAGCTCATCAATGATGGAAGTCCCATGGTCCGAAAGGTATAGCAAAGGGATGGGAGGGGTAGGTCCTACTGACTCTATGTTAGTCAAACAGCTCTTACAGCTCGAGTTGTTTTTCCTGTTTGCAGTCACTGTTACAGCTGTTCATGATTTTGATAAGCTGGAAATAGAGAAAGTCCATAGTTTAGTGATCAAACATGTGCTTTCTATACACTGTGTCACTATTTCAGCTTCTTGTCATCTCCACGTTAGCATCACTGGGAAAGGCCTCTGCAAGTCAGAGTAAATACTGCTGAGTTAAATGGGCCCATGATCAGATGTTAAGACTGTAGTTTGCCATTTGTCTTTAGGTTTCATTTGTAAATAGACCTGCTATATAACCTGTAATAATTGCTGCTAGAAATATTCCTGAACTTCAGTATATTTAAATAACAAAAATTTTGCCCTCTCTTTCTCTGTCCTTTCAGACAGCAACCTCACTGGCTTCACCTTGCTGCTCTGTTCATTTGTTCCTGAATGGCCAGAGGCTTTTTCAGCCATGTCACTTGGCTAGCTCACCTTTCCCCCTTTGGATTTTTCTCTCTTTTCTCCTAGCAGAGCTCTTGATGGAGCTGATGAGATGATGATAGGTTGTGTCACTGGGCATGAGGCAAAGTAGCAGGACACATTTTTAAAATCTCCAGCACTTCAAAAATCCACACAGACAGAAGTTTTGCATGTCCAGGAAAAGGAGGTTGAATGGTGGCCCTTGTTTTAAGCTGAACCCAATGGCTATTACTGGTTCTAAACATTAAATAATGAAAGCTTGGCATAGACAAATAGTCCAGTTACTGGATTATATGTTTAACTTCAAACATGAGTTAAAGTATCAGTCTAGCACTATATTCTAATTGCGGTAACATAAAACACAGTTTGATAATGTGAAACATTTTCTGTGAAAATTACTGTACAAATTGCAAACATGAATAAAGTATAGTTAACTTTTTCTCTACCTTGTTAGAAATTCCATAGGGATCTTTTAGGCTAGGAGAAACCATTTAATGTCCATTTTTATTGAAACACAGTTCCAAAATTCATATTTGAATAGCTTTGGTAAAGTCATCTGAAGGTAATTTAGGATTCCTAGCTGTCTATTATTTTAAAAACTGCCCCTCTTATTCCACAATATGCTTATTCTTCATCATTTATATCGATACTGCATCAAAAGAACACAGTTAAAATACATTACTTTTGAGGTTCTGATCTGGCAGCATTAAGCAACAAAGCAAAACATGTTATCACCACAAGCTGAAACTCAGTAGATCGTTCTGTGGGAGTAGAAGGCAATGTGAATGTTTTGTGTACAGGTGGGAGTGCTGATGGCTGTCTGTCTTCAGATTTGCTTTGTTTTCTGCACTTGCTTTGTTTTCTACACACGCAGCTGTGTATGCAGTCAAATTTTCTTGCATCTTTCTTTATTCTCTTCGCCTGTGGGCCAATGGGGTTATTATCATAAAATTGATAACATAGCACTTCCCCTTCTGCCTCCCATCTGGCCACTTCTCATTCATTTCCTATAGTTTAAATCTCTTGCCTCCAGTACACCTGCTAAGAGGAGATTCTGGGGTGCTGGTGAGAGAGTTATTAGATTGCTTGCTTGTTTTGGGCCATTGTGAATCTTTGGCAGCTGAAGTTGGTTCAACTTCCAGCAGGTGCCATTCCCCCTTTTAAAGAAGAATTGATTATTCCAAATAAAATTCCTTTGAACAAAGAAGAACTTAGGACTGCTATCTCAAGAGAAATGTGTAATGAAAGGGTTACTGCCTAGAGACCCTTTCAAGGATCTTGAGTGTCTGATGGTTATGTATGTCATCACTGCTTTTTCACTCCTACCGAGCACACTGGCTGGCTCTTCCTCAGGTTCTCTCCCCAAATGGCAAGTCCTGTCATATCGCTCACTTTCTCCTTCCATTTCCTGGGGGCTTATATAAATGTCAGTTTGCACTCGGCTTTTTGTTTTCATCGTGAAGAATAACATTGTGTTGCTCCTTCCCTGTGCTGGAGGAAATAAAATTAAGCTCATCACTCAGAGTATCTCTCATCACTCAGAAGACACTTGGCTGCAAGAGGTGGAGTGGAGTGGTTACAGGACAGTAGCCCTTGAGTTGAGGGCAGAAGCACCATGAGTTCCTTTAACATCACAGCTCACAGGGGACATCATTCTAAAACACAGAATGCTGCTGCTTGACAAGCTTGAACATCAGGATGCTTCGTTTTGCCCAGTGAGGGCAGACATGAAGTCTTTATCAGTGTGGCATTTCATTTGCTGTACAGTATGAGAAATCCCTTTGAAACAGAAAAGAGCATTGTATAACAGAATAATGAAAGACCAGGCATTTTTAAAAGGATTATTTTAGACCTGGCAACATATCTACCATTGGAAAGTGTGCTACTGAATGCCAAAGAAAAGCGATATCTATCAGCAGCAAACTGTCAGGCTTCTATAGCACCATTTTCATTTTGGAGGAGGAAAAGGAAGTGAGATTAGTGTCCCGGCCTTTATTGCCAACACCTAGACATTTTGCAGAATTTCTCATTGCTTTTGTTACTTTGTCTGAAAACACTTTCTCTCCCTGTAATGCTCTTTTATTCATTACTCTTTCATGGTAGAGTGGGAGTAGAAATCATGTGGCCCTCCAGATGTTGTTAGACTGTGGCTCTCAGCAACCCCTGCAATTCGCTGTGTTGGCTGGGGCTGCTGGGATTTGCAGTCCAAAAATAGCTGGAAGGCTGCATGATTCTCCTCTCTGTTGTAGTGTCTCTCATTACAATATACAAAATGAAATGGTGAAATACTGATTTGTTACTCGTAATATGCAGTATATGTCAGTCCTGTGGGAGGAGGAAAGATGGGTATGGAAGTACAAGGGAGGATCTAGGCATTTCTCTTCAACAAAGAGCTTTCCATAACCTGAGGGAAACAATGCGATAATAAATTGATTGTAGTCCCTTGAAAACTGCATATTCCAACTTCCTGTTGTCGAACAGTGACACTGTCATCATTTGATAGTACTGAGGGGCACTGTGGAGCAGAACTGCTTGATATTAACGTATTTGTTTCAGGGAAGATGCCTTTTATTTTTCCCAGTTCCTCTTTGTGTAAACAGGAGATTAGTGGTATACCTATGGCTGTTAATAAAGAGCAGTGATATAAGTTTCCTATTCTCCTCTGTAAGTATAATTTTTCTCAGCTCTTGGTATCTTGAAATTTTAACACAATAGCAGCTGATGTTTTGAGGCTGCAAGATTCTACATCCAGGACCATAAATCTTTGCTTTTCCGTGGGAAATGTATAGTCGATTGAGCCCCCACATAACTAACCTATCAGTGTTCCTGTTCACAAAATATCAGATTTGATTCCTTTCTTTGAGACTACAGATCTGCAGTTCTCACAATAAACCATAGCATTTCTGTTGGGCACATTGGAATTGCTGTAGAATAGATGAGCAGAGCTTCAAGTCTGTATTGTGGTCTAGTTGCTGTGTGTAAGGGTCCTGCCATTTAATAAGCTTCAAGATGTCCTATGGAGGACATATATGGATGTAGTGGAGCTATGGCCTAACTTTCAATTCAGTATTTCAAGTAACAGTATATCAGTTTGACAATACCTGATTCAAAGAGTTGGAGGAGCTTGCCAAGAATAAAGGGCCTTTTGTTGCAAAGAATTTATTCTGGAGACAAACGTTGCAGCTTTCGTCAGATCTTTACCCTAAGGTGAAGGGAAAATCAATGCTTCACCAAGCTGAGTATAAAAAAAGTGGCTTCATCCCTACCCAAAGTGACAGGTGGGTATTAATCGTATCAGAAAGCTGGTTTCATATAGACTGATTCTTTTTCTTTTTTTTAATAAAACAAAACAGTGCTCACAGCAGAGAAGCTTTATAATGTATTATTGCAAAAAAGGAAACATGTGATAAGCACTGCTATCTTTTGTGGGGATATGAGGAAAGGAATAGGGAAGATGTATCTGCTCTCAGTGCCTGAACACTGGTGTCCAGCATTGAATCTCTGCTGAAGACAGTGAATTGAGAGAGAAACACACTCCTAACACTCATAGTCTTGTCCTTGCTAGGTTGAGATGTTATGTCAAAACGTGGGGAACTTGAGGTCCTCTAGTAGTGCCAGTGTCTCCTTAAGAAGTTGGTGAATTATAGCTGAAAAGGAATGGGGGGATAACCTTTTCACCTGTATATACCAGTGACAACTGCAAGGCACCAGTTGAGAGACAAAAGAATGTTTTATTGGGGAATTCACAGACACACGCAAGAAATCAAGCAGTCTCACAAACCATTCAAAGCTAGCAAAGGGAAAGAAGAGAAAGGTTGGAGAGAGAGAGATTTCGGGTGTATAGGGTATATTTATTGTTCCTGGAGCAAAGGACTGATGAGAGATGGCTCAAACATGAGAGTTTGAGGGCAGCACAGAAGAATGAGAGTCTGGGGTACAGCATTGCTAGCAAAATGCTGGGGTAGGCACTAGGGTTTAAATACCATTTTTCCTACCCTGAAGAAGTGAGGTTAATTGCTTTCTGACAGAGTAAACAAAAGGGATCCAGAATGGACTGATTATCATACTTTGGGTGACAAAATATTGATGGGAGTCCTGGCAGCCTCTTGATGTCTTGATTGGGTAAGGTAAATGGGGAAGGTTTTGGTAGAAAAAGCACACAGTGGAGGTACTTGTCTGCCACAGCTGGGCAGTTTCTTGATTATTGTGTGTATGTATTGGGTCATTGATAAGATCACTGTTTACTCTGAGCTTTCTTGCTTAACTGTTCTTGACCTTATGACCTGCCCATGCTGAGGCCATGCTGACCTAGTCCAGCTGTACAGCCAGAGTCCTGCTTGCCTCATGTTTCCTAGCCATAAGTGTCCAATTTATAAATAATATTTCATGCCAGTTAAATTGTATTTTTTGCCAGTCATGCTATGCCATGTGATGGGGTGTATGGTATGGTAACAGATTTGGGAAATACGTTCATCTGATTTAGAATATGGAGTGGAGATTATTGTTTAATTTTTTTTTTTTACACAAGCTCACACACACACACAAGATAAATCTATTTCTTGTCTATCTTTAGATCAGAAATGTAGGTCTTTAGAGAAAGCAAGAATCCCATGGGTCTTATCGAGGGAGGAATGTTGACCTTTGTTGAGTGAAACTTTGGATCAAGTTCCCATAAATGTTGCTGACTTCCATAGATGTCTGTGTGGAAATCAGTGCCTGTACTGGTCATCACCTTATTTTTCTCAGACAGGAGTCTTCAGCAACATTGCCTTCTGTAAACTCTTTCTTGTAGGTGGTGGTGGAGAACATTATCATTGTCAAAGTAATGTTTTCCATGTGTATGTGTCTCCAGGAATCATTCTTAAACTACTTCCATGGAGACAAATGTACTATAACAGTTAGCTGTATTGCTATATTAAGAGTGTGTTAACTTCGAAGTCAAGGGAACAAGATTGCCAGATGGATTCAAAGCAATGTCACAACTTATTGAGTAGTCTAAGTTTCCTGTCTGGAATGTATTTTCATTTTGGGATTAATAGATCCTGTTTGAGCTTTGAGTTTTACAAATTTGAAGGGTAACTATATTTAGCAGATGGCACACTCTTTCCCCTTCTCCATCCAATCTATGGACACAGCAAAGTAGTAGATTGACACTGTATTTCAAGCAGTTTAGGACTACTAAATATGGATGTCTGTGTAAGTCTCAATCTTTAGCTCAGGTGTGGGCAGCTTGCAGACCACAGGTGCACCCCTATTGCATAGCCCTGACCCACCTTCTTCCCACTGAAATCACCACTGCACAGTCAAAAGGCTACATCATCCTACCAAAGAGGCACACCTTGTTCTAAAGCACATTCATCCTCACAGAAGTTTCACACTCAAGGGAGCACAGGCCAGTGGTGTATGTGCGCTTGATTTTATTTTTTTATTTTTTTTTATTAATTCCCAAAATTACATTATAACCCCCCCCAGGAGGTGGAGTGAGCGCAAGGGAAATATACAACGTAATAAAATAATAATACTAATGATAAACATTATTCTTTTATTAATTACCTGACATTCCCTATAATGCATATCAAATCCCTCTTTCCTCCCTCCACTCCTGTTAACCCACCCACCCCACCCACCTCTCCTCAAGAAATGAATGATTAATTATTTATTCCTTACTCTCTTAATTATCCAATATAATTATAACTAGAGCATCCATTATTTTCCCTAATTACCGCCGTTACCCATACGGGTCCACTATTTCTTGAAGAATTGTTAATATCTAACATTTTATTAACAGAGTGCAAATCCTTTAACTTTCTTAAACCACATGTATGTAAATAAATAAATAATTTTGTAAAATAACATTCAAACAATTATGTCGGAAAGTTATTAACTAATATCTTATTTAACATAGTTGGTTGTGTTTTTCTTACTATATTTAGTTATATAACTGTAGTTATCCCTTAAATTCTACAAATCTAATTTTATTAAGACATTTACACTGGTTAACTCAAAGCTCCAATCCCTAGAGATGCCTTGTTTCTCCATAAATGTTCCCATATGGGTAATGCAATCTTCCATCCATCACTTGAATGAGTCATAGGCTTTTCCTGCATCAAAATCCAAATTCTATCATATTCTAACATCTCATAAAATTTCAATGCCCTGTCCTCTTTGTTTGGAGATTCAACTTGTTTCTACCATTGTGCGCAACTTAACCTTGTAGCTGTGACCATGTATAGTAGGATCCTTTTTTGTATTCTATCTAATTTGGGTAGACAATTAGTTATATTTAATAGCTATAGCTCTAATCTTTAATGTTTCAGAAATTACTCTGTGAATCTCTTTCCAATACTTTTTAGCTTTCACACAGGTCCACCATACATGATAAAAAGTACCTTTAAGTTCACATTTCCATCAGGTCTCCTTCCCACCATTTTGCATTTTTGTGAACTGTGATGGTGTTAAATACCATCTATGGATCATTTTTTACAAGTTTTCTCTTAAGCTTACTGATTGTAATAAATCCCATGTCTGTGTCCATGACCTAACCCATTATATATTCCTAACCCATTTTAACATACTATCCTTAATTAATTCTTGTTCCAGATCCAGATCTGATAGAATCCTGTATATTTTTCCCACTTTATGGTTCACCTCTATACCCATTATTTTATCAAACTCTTTTTCTTTGATTTCAAATCCATCCGTCTTTTCATCTATCTTAAACCTTTTTTTTAGTTGTCTTAATAATAGCCAATTTGTGGTGAGACCTTGTTTTTTTAATTCTTCTACCGATTTAAATTGCATGGTTCCCTCATAGGGTTTTCAGAGATCTTTATATGTAATCCATTTATCTAGGTTTTTCTCTTTTATAGAATGCTTCATGGACTGAAACCCATAGAGGGGTTTGTAAATAGCGTCTCTTTTTATACTTTATCCGTACCCTTAGAAGGCCTCTTCTGATAAGATGATTTGTAAATCCTTTGTCTACTTTGGCTTTCTTGTACCACAGGTATGCATGCCAGCCAAAGTAGATACCTTCTGCTTCTAGCTGTAATAATCTTTGATCCTTTAAATTAATCTAATCTAGTACCCACTCTAAACGGTTAGCATAGTAGTATAGTTTTAAGTTGGGAAGGCCCATTCCTGCTCTTTCTTTAGTGTCCATTAATATTTTTTGTTTTATTCTTGTTTTTTTTTTCCATATATAATTCATCAAATCTTTATTCCATTCTCTAAAGGGGGCATCATTTATTAATATAGGTAAATTTTGGAATAAAAAATTCATTTCGGGCAGTATGTTCATTCTTACCTAATAATGATAAATCCAGTTTTCCCCATTTCTCCATTTCTATCTTTATTTCCTTCCACACTCTTTTATAAATATTATCAAAGAGCTCAAAATTATTTTTCAAAATTACAATACCTAGATATTTGGCTCTCTTTGTTATTGTAAAAATGGTTTTTTCCCTTAAATCTTGTTCTTTCACCTTTGACATGTTTTTTGCAATTATGTAAGTTTTCTCTTTATTAATTTTGAAACCTGAGAAATCTCCAAACTGCTGTAAAATATTCATTAATGCACTTATATCTTGTACAGGGTCTTCTAATGTTACCACTAGATTGTCTAAAAATGCTTTAATTTTGTAAGATTGGTTTTTCATTTTAATACCTTGAATTAGTTGCTCTTGTCCAATTTTCCTATTTAATACTTTTAATGCTATGATAATAAAGGAGGTAAAGGGCACCCTTGCCTAGTCCCTTTTTCAATGGATAAAATTTCAGTCCTTTCTCTGTTTATAATTATTTGAGCTTTCTGTTTTTTATATATAGATTGAATCCCTTTACTAAAATTATTCCTTAGATTGATCTTGTTAAACACCTCTTTCATAAATGGCCAAATAATATTGTCAAATGCTTTTTCAGCATCTAATAATATCAAAGCTTATTTCTTTTCATTATGCCTATGGAAATATTCTAGTTACAAATCTGATATTATTTTTAAGTTGTCTTCTAGGTGAGAATCCATTTTGATCTCTGTGTATCCAATCCTGTAGGTTTTTTTTAATCTTTCCACTATTGTTGACACAAAAATTTTGTAATCCACATTTAGTAATGAAATGGGTCTATAATTTTTCATTTCTAGGTGGTCTTTCCCCTTTTTCAGTATCAAACAATGTTTGCTTCCCCTCATGTCTGTGGGATATCCTCTTTTTCTAAATCCTGAATTATTCTGTGGAATGGACTAACTACTTGTTCTTGAAATGTTTTATAATAAAGAGCAGTAAATCCATCTGGGCCTGGTGCCTTCCAGGATCTTAATCAATTCTATAATCTCCTCTTTTGTTATAGGTCTATTCAACTCATTCCTTTGTACTTCTGTAATCTCAAGTATATCATTCTTTTTCAAATATTGTTTTATTTTGTCTGTTTTCCCTTGTGTCATATCTACTTCTGAGAAAAGTCTTTTTTAATAATTAGTGAATGCTTTTTTGATTTTATCCTGATATATATATATATATTATATTATATTATATTATATTATATTATATTATATTATATTATATTTGGCCTTCTTTTATTTCCTGGATCATCCTCTTTTGTTTTTTATTTTTTGTTTTTGTTTTTTGTTTTCATTCTGTAAGCTAATCATTTATTTGGTTTATTAACACTAAAGAAATAATTCTGTTTTGTAAATTTCAGTTTTTTTACTAACTCTTCTATCATTTCTATATCTAATTGTTTCTGTAGTATTTTAATTTCCTTACTTATATGCCTGTTTTGCTGGGTAATCTTTAACTTTTCCTCTAATTTTTTAATTTCAGCTATAATATTTTCTTCTTTTTCTCTTCTCTTTCCTCCAGCAAGCTTCTTGTTGAATAAAGAAGCCTTGTATATGAGCTTTCCCTGCCTCCCAAACAGTAGCTATCAGTGTTCCCTTATCTAAATCAGCGGTTCTCAACCTGTGGGTTGCAACCCCTTTGGGGGTCGAACAACCCTTTCACAGGGGTCACCTAAGACCATCGGAAAATACGTATTTCCGATGGTCTTAGGCTCCATTCCCTCCTTGGTGGTGGTGCGGAAGCGCAAGCCACCTTGAATCGTGCCTTTAAATGGTGAGTGTCTTGTTTTCTTTTTTCTGAGATATTTCTAGGCTTTGCTTTAGTGGTGATTAGAGTACTTTGCAGCAATTGTATGACACAGTGTTTAGAGGCCTGTTTTATTTCCTTCTTTGCCTGTCTGCAGGAGTTGGTGGTAGCACTGAGTCACCTTGTGGTTCAGTACGAAAGCAATTTCTGCACAGTTGCCTTGCAGTTTATGGAAGAAGAGAAGAACTACACACTGCCTTCACCAGCTGCTCCAGGTACTACTTCATTTTTTGAGGGGACGAAGAAGCTTAATCCTATGAAGGAAGAGAGTTTATTAACTTGATTGCTACGCCAGATTATGGTTTAGTGTTACATGAACGAGTCACGGGCTTCGTCCTTCCCAGGTGTGTCATGAGTACCGTCCTGATTCGCTGTTTAGCCTGAACTATCATTTCCTTTTACATCAGAATCAGCACACTGTGATTCACACTTGCTCTCTAAAACAGAACATAAAGCCAGAATTAAATCCTGTTTTCCAATTCTGATTTGGAAGGCAAGCACAAATCTGCTTCTGTTTCTGCTAAACAGGAAGCCAAAGAGGGTATAGATGCATGCAAGCTGTGAACAGGTGAGCCATGGGCCCAGGACTCACTGATGTAATGAATTGATGAAGACCGTGAACTTGAACCTGTCTTGTAAGATGTACATAGATGTTTCCTGTGTTGAATTCTGGAGTGATCAGTGTTTTGATACTGCTGCTCTCAAGAATTCTTTTTCCTCTGCTCTTTCAATCCTGTTCTTGAGAAATACTGGACAGCATGCAGTATTGTGCAGAGAGCCTGTAGTCCCCCAAGCCTAATTCTGTATGAAGTTCAAATAAGGACTTTAATTCTTTTCTGTTCTGTTTCTTTGTTTTCTCCTCTTTAAGAATTTCCTTCATTTGAGAAGTTTTTTAAAAAACCCTACATAAATTGTTGCTGCCCTTTTATTTCATGAAAATGTCACCTTAAATATTAAATATCCTGGATAATCTCTGGGGACAGTGGAACCTCTACTGTCAAATCATTTAGATGAAAGCACAGTTGTCTCTTGCAATGAGTAATTTAATAGCTGCTTTGTCTGAAAAAGTGGATTGCATTAAAAATATGAAAACCTACTCCCCTATCCTCTTGCCTCTTGTAACTGATGCAGAAAATATCCCAAATGGTTACATGTCACCTTTATTTCTTTTGGAAATGTCCAAGAGCTATGTAAATAAAATGTATAGAAATCAACTTACCCCCCAGAGTGGAAACAACTATCTTTATATGGAATGGAAAGGCCATTGTACAACATAAATGGCATTTGGATCTATCTTAAGAGAGAAATAAGAAATAAATCAGATTGTTGAAACTGCAGGCACTCACCTGATATAACTAAAGATTTGTCTAGGGAAAAAGATCCTTAAACTTCTATTGACCCTTTATTACAGCAATGGTACCTAGCCTCATACCTCAACAACACAGTCTGCCACATTTAATTCAATGGTGTTTTTATGGAGCTGTCTTGTAACTCTCATTAACAGTAATAGAAGTGCACAGGAACAGTCAGTAAATTCCTGTCCTCTCTTAAATGAGCAGATGGAAACATCTCAGTTTTAGCTTCTGCTTACAAGATGTCTTCTCTATTAAAATCCTCTTTAATTCAAGTTTAGGTCACTCATTTGAAGGAGAGCTAAAATGGGTGTTATCTATGGGCTCACAAAGTTTAATTCTGCTTTGTTGAAAAGCAAGGTCAAAATCATGTTATCAAAAGACAAAAAGTGATGATCCTTCTGTTGTGTTACAGGAGAAGGAAGAAGGAAATGAACTTGACAGCTCTTCTTCAGTAACCAGAGAGCAGTTATGCTTGTTATTCTGTTGTGACAATTACTTGTTTGAAAATGTTTTTTTCCTTCCCCCTCACAGTGGAACTGGTTTCTTATTTCTGTTGTCTGTCTGGGTAAACAATAATGTTGCTCCCTAGAGGGTGGAAGCCTGACTCCAGTGCGAGACAGCCCATGCACACCAAAACTCCGTTCTGTCAGCTCCTATGGGAATATCCGAGCGGTCACTACAGCAAGGAACTTGAATAAGTCTCTGCAGAATCTCAGCTTGAATGAAGAATGTAAGATGACTTTTCACAATCTCCTTTTTATTTACATTCTGTCTGTCCCTTCCCCTCCCTTTCTTTCATAGAGCTTAGTCATATTACAGTTACCAGTCATAGCAGGAATGAGACCGTTCAGTGTCTATGATGGAATGAGAGTGTCTCCAGAGACCATTGGTGAACGGAATGACATAGAATCAGATTCAGAGAACCATAAGGCAAAATCAGTTCTCAGAAATGATGTTGCCCTCCCCTTCAATCCCGATTGCAGCCCCCAGCCCCCTCCACCCCCCCACAAAAAAAGCAGGAGGGAGTAAGAAGATGTGGAGAGGCTGCTGAAAGTGAGAGGGGAGTGATCAAACAAAACTTGGCAGAGGCCCCTTTGTGAATAGTTCTGTTGGCACGAGAGGGTTCCACCTGATTTTTAGCAATTTCTTCCTTCATCCAGCAGCATTTCATGCTCCATACACCAATATTTCAGGGCAAACATCACTGAACCAGCATGTATGTATATCTCAACTCCACAGACTTTCCCTATATTCCCTTCTCAACCTTTCTACTCTGAAAACAGTTTTTGTTTTTCAGGTTTTCTCTATGTAGGAGTGGTTGGGTATGAATCTGAGACAAGCATTTGGCAAGACTTCCAGACCTTCCTTCACTACTTCACACATGTCAGATACTTATTGGAACATCCTACATGGCAGAGATGTCTGTCTGTAGTTCACTACTCTTTTCCTACACTAGTGTTCAGAACACAAGAAAAATAACTTCATTTTACCCATTGGCAATTCTTGCTTGTATTTCACTTTCTAGAACAATATTCTACAACATGTCAGGAAGTAGACTCCTATCCTCCTTTCAGGTAGAAGGTTGAAACCCCGTGACAGGTGGTGGGTCCAGTATATCAAGGCAGGGAATCATTACAGAGTGCCACACTGGATTACAGCCAAGATAAAGGAAAAGCAAAACTATACTGGTTGCCACTATGACATTGTCATTGGACATTTATTCAGCACTCCATTTTAGTCAAGCATTGGCTGTTTCTTCATACTCCTTTCTCCTTCTTAGCACATGTTGCTTCATTCAGCCACCCATTGTCGTTGGACATTCATTCAGCATGCCACTTTAGTCAAGCATTGACTGCTTCTTCATACTTCATACTCCTTCATACTCCTTTCTCCTTCTTAGGATGTGTTGCTTCATTCAGCCACCCACTTTCTCCAATAGGAGAGAGCAGAACAGTGCACCAAAGTGTGTGTTGAATTTTCAAGGGAGAAGAAGTCCTTTTCTCCGCAGAAAACAAATTATGGTGGTGTGACACTCCCACAACTGATTCGAGGTTAGACTGCAACACACTTTGGGTTTTATTGAAGACCAGTGCCCAAGACAGTTAATCAGATATTATTACATCACAGCACTTATCAAGGGAAAAATTGATGGTTTTCATCTAGAACCATAGATTCTTAGACTTGGAAAAGACTCCAGGGGCCATCCAGTCCAACCCCCTTCTGCCATGCAGGAACCCACCTCAAAGCCCTCCGTTGGACAGATGGCCATCCAGCCTCTGTTTAAAAACCTCCAAAGAAGGAAGAGACTCCACCACACTCCATTGAGGTAGCAGCAGACTCCACTACCAGACAGCCCTGACCATCAGGAAGTTCTTCCTGAGGTTCAGGTGGAATCTCCTTTCCTGCAGCTTGAATCCATTGCTCCATGTCCTAGTCTCTGGAGCAGCAGAAAACAAGCCTGCTCCCTCCTCAAACATGACATCCCTTCAAATACATGGCTATCATGTAACTTCTCTTCTGCAGACTAAACATCCCCAGCTCCCTAAGCCGCTCCTCAGAGGGCTTCATGGCTTCCAGACCCTTCACCATTTTAGAAAGGGAGAGGGTCATTTTCCACAAGGATACCTCTCTCATTGTCCAAGCAATTGACACATAAATACTTAGCGCTGAGAAAGTGTGAAATTTTGCGGTTATCTCCCTGATGCAGTTATCCCCTTTCTGTCATTGACATAGAGCAAGTGCATGTATATGGGGTGGGCATAGGGAGTGTAATTATTGCAGATGTGCTTCTCTTAGAGTCTTTGAGCTTATGTTTCTTCAACAGCTGGAAGTTCTGTTGCATTTTCCCCGGGGAACTTGAGCACCAGCAGTAGTGCCAGCAGCACCTTGGGCAGTCCTGAGAATGAAGAATATATCCTGTCCTTTGAGACCATTGACAAGATGAGAAGAGTCAGCTCCTACTCATCACTGAATTCCCTGATAGGTAAGCCTTGGCATTTCCGAGCCATACCCATGCCCCAGTCTGCAAGGTGGGAAGGCATTGAGGAGTAGTTTGTAAGGGCAAGAGCTTTTACAACTACTGAAAATGTGGGAGTTCTCTGGATGTTTTTTGAAAAGAAATGGGTGAGTGTAGAACAATGCATGAGAGGCTATGTCAGTTTTTTGAAAAGGATGGATTAATTTTTTCCTACCACAGTCAGGGGAAAAAATGAAATGTTTGGGATTTCCAATTGCTTATAGATTCTGAGGTACAACGTAGTTGAAGAGGTTATGGGATCCGTACTCTTGATCTGCTACCTTATTGATATCTTTATTCTCTACAGTACACTGAAGAGTTAGCCTATCTGTTTATGCATGATTTCAGCTTCTACCTTACCGTTTCCTAGAGTTTGGAAAGAAGTCTATGAACCCACATTGTACTTACGTTGCATTTTGCAGCCGTACCTGTCCTTTAACTAGCCAAAATGTCTATACTGAGATGACTAAAGAGGAGGTATGGAGTGGAATCAGAGAGGTACTGTAACTTAGCTCACTCCTTCTCTATTACTGTTGCAACCTCCCCTCCCTACACTGGTCCCTGTCAAAGTACGAGATACAATCGCTCAATTAGAGTAGCCAATACATTTGCATTGTGATGGACAGAGGATGAGATGGGCATAGGTGTAGAAGAATGGGACATAGGTGTGGCTCAGACAAGAGTGCTCAAGCCTGGAGAGATTTCCTCTTTTCACTTAGCTATCTCAAAGATTCCACCTGCAGATTTATCCTGAGATGGTCTGGGCTTGAAAAGGGGGAATAAATCAGAGCACCCAGATGAGGACTGAAGACCTCTGCTGGCTTTAGGTGGTTCAGTTTTGTTTTGTTTTTGCCTTCCCTTTCTGCTCAGCTTCTGAAACAGGTTAAGTATTTCTAGAGTATGTGAGAGAAGGGATTATTCAATTCCTTATTCTTCTACTGCACTGCAAACATGGGCACATCAGAAGCCAAAAAAACATGCTCCCTCACAGGCTTTGCTGGCCAACCAACTTGCTTTATGATATTTGCATTAACAATTCAAACTGAGGGTTCCATCAAAATGAATTTGAATGTATTCTGCAGTTTTCAACTCCAGAGCAGGGTGAGCAAAAGGATCTGCGGGCTGAGTTTCAGGAAAAGTTTCTCTCTCCCAATTATCTAACAGTAGCAACAACTACAACCTCCCTCCTCCCCAAATTAAGTTGCCAACAGCAGCACATAGAGTGAAACTGTGAATGGGTTGGGCTTGTGAGCTTGATTCTTGTACTGCCCACAAACTCCTGGAGTGAATTGGCAATCAGAGGCATTCTGTTCCTTAATTTTTAGCCATGTGTGCCCACTAGAACCAGTATCTTTAGGTTCTAATTTTAAAAAGTAAGTTCTATTAAATTTAAAGTCTACCTAGAGAACCAGGGTGTGGTGTAGGGGTTTGAACACTGGACTCTGACTTTGGAGACCAGGGTTTAAATCCCTGCTCAGCTGTCGAAATCCACCATGTGACCTTAGGCAAGCTGCACTCTCTCAGCTCAGAGAATAACAAAGGCAAACCTCCTCTGAACAAATCTTGCCAAGAAAACTGCAAGATAGATTTGCCCTGGGGTCTCCATTAAGTCAGAAATTACTTGGAGCACACAACAGGAACAACAAAAAGTCTGCCTTCTACTCTAGCAGACCACGCATCTGCAGTGAAAACTTCAAAATGAGCAAGGAACAAAGCCGTCCTGCTTCAGATTGAGTCACAGACTGGGTAAGGTGCCATAGCTTGGGGTAGAGTTCATATTTTGCATGTGAGTAGGAGTCATATTTCTGGCATCTCCAGATGGAAGAGTCAAATAGGAGTTAATGTGAAGACTTCTGCTTGAGATCCTAAAAAACTGTTGGCAAAGTAGATAGTATTAGGCAGATAGTCTAACTGTGGTACCTTACTGTATTTTGTCAATCTGTGGATGTTCCAAAGTGGTTATCACCTGTATGAGAGAGGGGAAAGTCGACTTTTTAAACTACTTCACTTCAGTGTTTACCTTTTTTTGTACCTGTTTACTGCTATTTGCAGTCTCTCTGGTACAGCAAGTGTTTTTTATACACTGACACTTGAATCCTGTTGATAGTACCAAGCAGAGTGACCCATTGAATCATATTGGTTCATTAGTGTTTTTTAGTTTGGAAAACCCGTAAAATTCAGATTTGAATCTTTTTGTTTTGTGATCCCAGCAAATGTAAGATTGTGGATATGATGATGATGAATTAGCACATAGTTAATCAGACATTGATGGCTAGATATTGGCATTATAAAGACATATCAGAGAGGAGACAGGAAATATCACCCTCCTTCTGAACTGACAAATACTTTTATACTTGTTCAGAGATATGCTCCATGCCAATTTATTAGAAAGGGACATTCTCTTTGTAGAGTGTGGGCATATGAAAATTTACGTAAAAGTACCCCAGTTCAGCTCAGCCTTGCAAAGCACTTCAGTACCTTAGTTCTTTATTGTATGAAATAGATTTTATCATTGCCTTACCCTACTATAAAGTGGCTCATATCTAATTATTTACATACGTCTTAGAAGTTTTTAAAAGCACAGTTTTTAAAGAAGGAAGCTGGCAATGAGTTAGAGATGAGTAAGAGCAACTTAAAACACAAAACCATGTCTCCAGTGCCTTCCTCATTCATATTCAGTCTGGAAGAGCTCATATCCAGATGTAACCAACATAGCTTATGAAAGTGTTTAAAATTCATAACTTGCACAGAATCCCATTACTTTCAGCAGTTACCTATTTAAGAGCAGGGGTTTTCTTCTTCCCTGTGAGTTGTTCTCCCACACACCCAACTCCCTTTTTTCAGAAGTGTATTCTGGTCTTCTCTGTGCTGTAGCCAAAAGGAAAGAGTTTTAAGAACTTGAATCTAGTCTATGTCCTTCAGCTTGAGCTTACTAACACAGCTCAAAAAATGTTATAGAAATGTCAAAATCTTCTAGTTCCAAGGCTATTGTCTCCTATTTAAATTCTTCCCCACTCATTCTGGGCAGAAAAGGATAATATGTTCAGGACCTAAGGTCACAATAAGAATTTCATGAGCTAAAGGAATTTAGGCATAATACTGTGGGTTGCTAAATAATAGCATCTTTTGGTCTGAGCAGCACCACTTGTGTTCAGGCCAGAGTAAGGGCTGGGTGCTGAACTAGTTCCAGAAGAGACTGATCTGTGGCATGAACCAGCAGTGAGGAGCAGGACATATAGTCTCGTTGGTAGATGAGGCTGCCTCTGTTTGTTTACGATGTGTGATGGATCCCAAGGAAAGCTTTCTTGAGAGTGTGTGTTGCTTTGACATGGGTCTGGGGCCAGCTAAATAGTGGAGCAGACCTGTTGATTGCCTAAGCCTCTGATCTTAACTAGGGGCTTGCAAAAATGTGTGGGAAAGAATCTTAACAGGAAGCCCTGTATTCCAACATTACTAGTTAGCCTCCAGGTGTGTCTTTTGTCTACTCTTGTCAATAACTTAAAGGAAAATGAAGGATCTGAATAATTAGAGATGCAATGAAGCTGTGAATCTTGGTTCTTGTCTGAGGATGGACCAATGTTCTAATATGGAGTAAGGCATCTTTGTAGCTTCAGTTGGAGTTTTAGATCATAGTGATTAGCTAACTAAGCTAATATTCAGCTTCAGATTCTAAAATTCTTTGTTGAACCAAGAGTCTCTGCACCAAATAAAAGAGCAGCTATATATAACATGTAATTATGGTTTTGGATCAGAAATTAACAGCTGGAATGTAACACCATGTGAATGGCCCCCATGGTTCCCTGCTAAAGTTTTTGTGCCTAAGGCTGCAGGTTCCGGCCCTGGTTCTTAGGTAGCAAGACTGGAAAAGAACTTTACCTGAGACCATGGAAAGCCACTTCCATTTATTCTCCAGTCTTCAGCTTAGCCCAGCTGTAGCTGATGAGAAGCAGGAGAAAATAGTTACTGCAAATAGAAAATTCCACCTTGTTTTTGCTTAACGAAATCTGTGGGGCTGAAGGAACAGAGACAGCTGGGGGGAAATGTTACTCTCCAGAAATGAGAATCTGTTTGGCACATTAAGTGCTGTTTCCTGTGAATAATTCCATTGTCATCAACTCAAGGTCAATGAGAGGATTTAATGGTTAACCACTCTCACTCAGAAATATCCTTCTCTCCTACAAACACACCTGAATGATATTATTATTGTTGTTGTTGTTATTGTTGTTGTTCCTATAATAATAATACTGTGTCAGGCTCAGACTTGATTTATTGATCAGATCATTGCAGCCTCACAGTATGTTCTGCCTAAAACTACCTTTCCCCTCTTATCTAAATGAAGGTAGAATCTCATTTTTAGTGGCCTCTTGCCTTGAACTTACTGTATTCGTACATTTATGCTAATGCAATTATCTGACTAGAATATGGTTTACCTTGGAAATGAGTTTTCTGCAACCTCCAAGAGCCACGAAGATTGGAGTTTGAGTGATTTCAGCAGGAAACCAAACCTGTGTCAGTGAGTAATCTACCTGAAGGACTGCTACACAACGATATTTCCAGAATAATGTCAGTGTTCAGTGAGTGAAATAATAGTCTTTGTAGAACTGAAGTGAGAAAGAGTGAAATGTGATGGAGAAGAGATCACAGATAAAATTTATTATGCCTTATTATAACTACATTTATGTGCCACGCTTCCTACAAGGAGCCCAGGGCAACATACACTGTCATCTTTCCCTCACACAACAGCCTTGTAAAATAAATTAGACTGAGAGGGAGAGACTGACCTAATGTCAGCCACAGAAATTCATGGCTGTGCAGGCATTTTAACTGGGATGTCCCCAGTCATAGTCCAACACTCTAACCAATAAATCAAAGTGGCTCTTCCATAAAATGAAAAAGTGGCAGTCCTATGAAATCATATACAAGATGTGGGATTTTTTGTGTGTGCATGCCTAGCATCATTGGTTAAGGAGTCTTGATTCAGAAATGATATGCATTTTTCATAGATTTGCATATGAAAATAGTTCTAGAGATGTACACATATCACAGTAAGAATCATCTGAGAAGAAATGTTCCCATCTTCTTTTAGACGTTATTTGACTTAAATTAAACATGCTGCTTTGATTTATCAAGACACTATATTAGTCAGTCAGAATGTTTTCATCAGTTAACCAGTTAATCTACTTGACATTGCAGACTTTCTTTAATCACTTGTCAAGTTGACCAAAATGCATGATTTAAAAAGCGGAGTCATTGTTGCAATGATACAGTATAGAAGATGTACTTATAGGCAGCAGAAAGATTTATTGAAAAGCTTGTTTTATATAAGACAGTTGCTTTTATAAAGTCTTCTGTCAAGCTTACTGATTGCCATGTGCTGCTGCTACAAATGAAGCCTGCTTTTTCTAAAAATCTATGAAACTGTGGAAAGCCTGCTGCCATTTTCTATACTTTCCAACCCTGTGAACCTTCTCTCTGTTCCCAAGAACCTTTATGCTCCCAAGAATGCTGGAATCTGTTGTTCTTTTTCCCTCCCAGTTCAATCCTTTCAGGCAGGAAATTAAAATTGAATGAACATACACAGTGTTGCTAGTGGAACTGGGCCTTCCATTGTTTCCAGCTTGTCATACTAATACTTTAACTCTTTTTCTCCCTCTGACACCCTGCCATTAAATATGGGAAAGCATGGGACAAGCATAAAAAATGATAGCAATGTCTGAGACATAGACAAACTAATTAGAAGCTGAGACAAACTTCAGAAGGGGATTTGGCTCAGTTTATAATTAGTTTGGTTTTTATGAGCTGGAAGTATTCCTTTCTGAGCCCCCTGTCTTCTGAAATTTGGCATCATCTACAACTGGGAGTGTTGCATCTGGAGATTATAATGTTGAATTCCTGCAGCTTCTGATCTGTGGGTAAGCTGAGCATTGGAGGGAAAATGATGATAACACAGCTGTCTTAACTTGTGTGTGTCATTCAGCTGTGCCCTTTTAACAAGATGGTGAAGCTGAAAGATGTAAACCACTTGTACTGCCCTAGTCAGAGCAGTTGTACTGAATAAAGAGCAATGTGTATCTGAATAAAAACTAAATGCCATGAGTGAAGAAAGGCAATTTACTTCACACATTCATTGCTAAAAGGAATCATTTTGCAACTCTCTGTACTACAAGGTCCATTTAACCAATTTTGAATTGGCCCAGCTAATTACAGAGCTGTCATTTTAGATGAACTTCCAGCATATATGGTCCTGCCTTGTGCTTTGTCTGTGCATCCCCCCTTTTTTATTCATTATTACAGTCCATTATGCAGGAATAGAGCAGCATTCCCCTCCTGCTGCTAGTATTTCCTTTCATCAGCACTCTGACTCAGTTGGTTCAAGCTTGATAAGAAGCTATTTTGGATGCGTCACTCATGTGAATCAGTGCTGTGAGCAATCCTTTCATTAGGGAGAGAGAAGGAGGAAATAGTATATAGGGGGAGCACATCTTCCAATATTCATTCTAATAAGCCTAAAAATCCTTCATAGAGATCCCCTCTGATCTTCAGAGCTGGTGAGTGAGGAAGTGCTATGGTACATTCCATTTTTGGTTTCTCCTGTTTAAGAATGATATCTAGTAAAGTCATATGTGTTTTCTCCTGGGTCATGAGAGGAAATGTGTTGGTGTGCGTTAAGCAGGACATAGCAGTGTTGAAAAAATAGACCCCTTCCCTGTCCTGCTTGTCTTTCATGAACTTTAAAGCGAATCTCAAACATCAGTGATTTCCCAGAAGTCCTTATGTAACTTTCTGCATAGAACCAAGAGTGCAGGAGACAGAATGCTGATCCGGGAGAAAAAGACTGTAGAGAGCTCTCCTGATGGTGCAAACTGCCTAATACATTGACAGCTGGCAACTTCCTGACTTTCATCATTTTACCCTGTGTCTCTCTTGTGGCTTTTGTGCCAAAAGTCAGGCTCGTTCAGTGACCGTCTCCCCCCACCCAAAATCTGTCACAGCAAAAGATATTCATTGTCCATTTCAGGCCAGGCTGGGTGTGAGGTTAGGATATCAGCCAAAACTGGATTCTCATTAAAAACCTAGGTAGCCACCCAGTAGTCCATATCAGATACCTAGCCAGTAGTCTTTTATTATTTAATTTAAGAGAAGAGAAGAGTTGCAGGTTAGATCGACCAAGCTTTAAAATCCTATTTTACTTGGAGAGTTTCCTATTTATTTATTTGATTTATATCTGCGTTTTCCCCAATATAAGACACAGAGAGCTTCCTGCTCTTTTTCATATCAATTTAGATCCATAAGTTATTGGTGGCAAGCAGGGAATAGGAGGCAAATGTGGGGAATTCAGCACTTTGTTGTTTCAGGCATTAGTACTGTCACTTTTGGGAAATTTAGTTATATGAATGCTTTTCTTAATCATATGACACTAGCACTTCAAGTTATATATGGAGTATCAGTGATTTCCAGAGTAAACTGCAATCTGTTGTCAGTGTTCCCCAAAACTACCATGGAAGTTATGTCAAAATTACCCACAAAAATGAATAAAACTTCCTGCATCTGATGAAAAGGCCAGTAGAAACCATGTCATAATCAGACGGTTAGTTTTTAAGGTCTTCTAGGAAATCTGCTTTTGCTGAAGAAGACTAACAGTATTAACACTATGGATTTTTGCGGGGGAGAAAGTCTGGTAAGAACAGAAAAGGGACAAAACAAGTTGCCTGAATACGTCTTCATGATACGATCAGAGTTGAAATATTGGACCTGGTTTTGCTGAATAAATATCATAAAACATATTGTAGTGTTGAAAAGGAGTGAAAAAAAGGCTCAACCAGGATGAAGGTAGGATAGAACAGTTTTCTGACAAGAAAAGCTTAAAATGTTTGGGATTTAAAATTTGTCAATGAAAAAAACAAGCAGCCATATAAAAATACACATGTTGTGACAAAATTAGATGTGGACACTTTTTTCTCATTTTACTAAAGTCCAGAGTGATCCAGTAAAATCAAATGTCTGGGATATTCAGGGGGGAAAAACACAAAATGTATAACTAAACTGTGGAATTTACTACCACAGAGTGTTACGATGACCAGCAATTTGGATGGGTTTACAGTGGGACTAAACAATCCCAGACAAAAGGCACATAGCTCTGACAGTTTGAGGAGGGCCAGTCATGTCTTTGGAAGCTACCCCCTTCCCTGTTCTTGTCATGCAAGCAAGAAGAGGGGAGAACGAGGCACGCAGCCAGTGGTTCTAGCAGCCTTTGCATGTTGAGTAAAGGACTTTGCTACTTGTGTCCTGCCATGACAGGAAGGGTGCACAGTTAGAAGTATGTATGCATTCATTTCCATGTACACAAGGCAGGGCAGTATTGGCACTGAAGACACTTGCAATTGCTCCTCTTCTAAACAAATGGGTTTGCCTGGGCCATGAGATGTGGATGGGACTGGGAGCCCATGTCTTCTGAAACACTAGTCACTAAACTTAGCTGCTGCATGAGAATAAGGCTATCACTGGCTACAAGTTTGTGATAGGTGATGACTCTGAGGTCAATGAGCAATTGATTGTGCCAGAAACAGAGCCAGTGATAGACCAAACTATCTTGGAAACATCCCCATCAGCTGAAAGACAAGCGGAGACTGAGTTGCTGCAACCAGTGCCAGTGGGAGAGGGGACCAGCAATGATTTAGAGGAATTAGATTCACCTTTGCCCCCAAGCCTTCAATCACGGAGGAGACAGAAATGAGCAGCTCACAGGGAAGCTCTGTTTGGGCAAGATTGAGTAAACAGAACAATGATGATGTTTTTGTCAGCACAGAAGTCAGTCAGCATGGCTTGCTGTTTGCTTGTAGCAAATCGTTACTCAAGCCCACGACCCTTGTGTTTCTGGCTCTCTTGACCCTTTCGGGCTGACCTTCAGCATTCTGGACCTTTTGGATACGACCTTGACTTCGGCTCAGCTCAGCATTTCTCCTTGATTCTTTGCATTGGACACCCCCCACTGCCGCCTCCTCTTGGGCAAGTACTATCATCTTTCTTCCCTTGCTGGCAGAAAGGCACAGACAGGGAGTTGAACTCTGACAAAGTCATTCTGACTATTGTAGATAACCTCCAGGATCAGATGTAGCATTTCTCTGAATATGATTTGCTAGAAGACTGGAAAAAACTATCATCTTCATTTCCTGCTTGCAAACCTGTCATAGGTGCCAGCTGTCCGTTGCCAGGCAATGGAGTGCAGAGATATTCAGCAGACAGTGGAGACAGTTTAGCAGAGCTTGCCTGTTCAGGGTGAAGCAGAAGTGTGGTCCAGCATCAGTCCAAAGGCCTTTCTGCACTAGACTGTTTTAGTGCTATTATTCCAATTTCAACATCCTGTAGAATTCTGGGGTTTATAGTTTACTGAAATGGAAGATCTCTCTGGCTGAGAATTCTAAATGCAAACCTAAACTGCAAACCTCAGGATTCCCTAGGATGTTGAATGAAATAATGAATGAAATGAAATGAAATAATAGCACTATAACAGTGTAGGGCGAAAAGGTCCCAAGAGTTCAAGAATCCAGCAGGCAGCAAGGTCAGACAGTCCAAAGATCAGGCAGGCAGTGAGCAGGGAATCTGTAACACACACGAAGCAATAGCATGTGTATTTCTATCAGCTAAGTGCTCTCTAAGCGGTTTACAATGTGTAAGCTAATTGCCGCCAACAAGCTAGGTGCTCATTTTACCGACCTGGAGAAGGATGGAAGGCTGAGTCAACCTGGAGCCTGGCAGGATCAAACTCACAACCTTGTAGCTGCAGTACCGGTATTTAACCACTGTGCCACCAGAGTTAAGGGCCAGCAAACACATGCATTGTTTCTGGCATGATGCCACTACCTTCTGCCTTCCTTAAAAATTCTGAAGTCAGCTGGCTCTCATCCCCAGCCTGATTAACCCCCAGTGCGCTTGCATCTGCTTGTCTTCCTTTGAGGCTGCTGTTCACCTGAAGAATCTGACTCCTGGCCCATGACAATAGGCATCTGTCTGATTGGCCACTGTGGAAACTGGGATGCTGGATAGGACAAGCTCTCTGGCTTATTATAACTAAAGCATGGTGAGGCAGTATATTTTTCAGAACCCCACAGGCAGTATGGCTATTAACCCTAATCCAAACAAGTAACTTTTCCAAGCTCAGGTGGTAAATGAAATCTCCTGCCCTCATTGGTTGTCAAGTAAACCAGGTATCCCATACTGGCTTTAGTCTGTTGAGACATCTGAAAACAATTTGTCCTTTGGGAATCTCTATCTCTGTTTAGAAGTGTACATCTTTAGAGCTAAGAAGGAACTGAGAAATGAGCAGCCATTTTGATGATACTGCAGTTAGAGCAAGCTGCATTCTCATGCTTTCTCGGAGCTATATTCTCTAGACTCAGAATGCTGATGTTACCAAAGCTTGTGTATGATCCAGTAGCTTTGAAAACTTCAAAGACTAGCTTCTGTGATCAAGTCCTATTCTCCCCCAATTACCTAAGCTGCATACTGCTGCATTGCTTTGTGTATGCTCAGTTGGTGAAGCTGTATAACTATATTTAGGTTCTGTTTGCCTAGTTATCATGGAATGACAAAGTATTAATTGATTCTGTCTTCTGGTTTTGCTTATCTGCTCAGGAGTAATATTTTCTGCTTACTTTTCTCAACTTGGAGATAAGTTTCAGTGTAATTTTAAAAAAACCATGAAGAGGTCTTTATTCAGTGATGAAAGTTGACAACTAAAGTAAAATAAGAGTATCTTAACTCTTCACTGTTTCCCATAATTAGATGATGGAATATTTCTGGCATGTGGTGTTTATAGTTTCTTTCACAAAAACAGTGCTTTTATTAATGATACAAGCTGCTCAACCACACCCCACACAAGTTGTTTTGTAAGCAGACAAAGAAACTGTATTATACCTGACCTTGAAGGGGTACGCCAGTTATGTTAGTTTTCAGACACAATTGACTGTATAAGTTTTGACCTGTGCATCCATAGGTGGTCTGAAGGAACTCCTTCATGCATTGTTTCTTCCTGTTCATTCAGATCATTTGAGAACACGCAGTTGCAGAGGCCCATTTCAGGTCCCCTGGATAGCAGCCAGTGACTAGGACATTCACTGTTCACATCTGTGAACCTTCCTGCTGAGCAAATTTTACTTGACCAGTTGTTTGCCCTCCATGAGAATGGATGACACTGTTTCAAAGGTGTTTGGGGTTTTTTTTGTTTAGTGGTGGTTGTTGTTTTGTACCTCTGAGATGAAATTTCTGGTTCTGACATAGTAGATTTTATAGAGGGGGTACTCTTCTGTTCCTTGTACTGTTGCATGTTCTATGGTTTTATAATAGAAGTTGGTTTTGATGGCATTTGTTGTCCATTATTATGATATACATTTGATGGTGGAGATGGTGGTGATGTTTAACTGAAGTGCAGCAACCCACTTCAAAGACTTACTCAGAAGCAGGATTTGAACTTGGAGGAAGTGGAGAATTCCTAGCATGTTAATAGCATGTTAATCAGGGGTGTGTGTAGTATACAAGGATTTAAAACCTTTACACTTGCACAAGAATCTCATGGTAGCATCTAGATGCACAAGGAAGCATAGGAAGAATTGTTTCTTTGCTTCCCAACTTGCGTGATTTCTGCTGTGTTTGGTCAAGCAGTGACTGTGAAACCTACAGTTGTAGCTAGTCATCCCTAATATGGTACCCCTCATTTGATTAAGTTCAGGAATAGCTTGAGGATTGGTGGTTTAGGTCCCAGTGTGACATGTAATCACTATGGTAAAATAAATTATATTCTGATTCCCGTAGAATTGACCGTTTGTTTTAATGAACCATTTTTCAGATTGGGCTGCTTACCAATAAATTCTGGCCAATTTAGCTGTGCCACTAACATATCTGAACGTCAACCGCTTTGCCAATGACTAGTATCATGTTGAAATTGGACTTCAGTTGCCCTTCATTTTGCACTGTCATGTTTGTATCTGGCCCGTGCTGTTTTCCCATTACAGATAGTAGGTACAGTATGTCCGTTTAGAAAGGATATGTTTAAGAAAGGCTGCAGTGGTATTCTGTTTTGTTATATTGATCCCACTGTTCCTCCAGGGAATCAGAGCAGTGTTTAAGCTTCACAGTCATCCTGTAGGTTTCATGGCTGAACAAGAATTTGAATTCTGAATTTGGACATTGGAATACTGTGCTCTACCTATCTTGATTCTCATGCAACTCTAAGGGAAAGAAATGGCATCACTAAGTCTTTTTAACTGTGTAGTAAGAAAACGGAGTATTAAATCTAACCAGAATATGCTGCAGTCCACCCATTATATATCAGACAATGAAACTGACATTTAATCTAAAAGGCAGAGCAAATGAAAATTTAGGAAAGAACTATCTCCCATTCCCTGTTCCCTAAAACAGGACTTGACCAACTTAATGAAGACAAGTATATGAAAGAGAAAGTAGTCCACATGTGTAACTTGTTTGTGATAAAGTTTTAAAGCAAATGTTCACTGGTAATCTATCAGAATCCATTCTCTGGTATACTCATAATATGGCTTTAAAAATTATTTTCTGAATGTGCGGTTTTTGTGATTCTCTTGGACTAATATCAATACCAGTTTCATTGGCAAATGGTTGTGTGTGATTTATTTAAAAAAATGGTGATCATCACATCACATAGTTGATAAAGCTAAAATGGCTCACCTTCTGAAAATCTTGTCACAGTTGTGTTATACAAATTATGACTACAGGGTAGATTATCTGTCACTGCTCAGGTCAGTGGTAGCTGGTGACTTCCACATCAACAAGGTGGTGAACCTGCTCTTTGTTTTAGTCCGAACATTAAAGATACTGTTCAAGGTACTGAACTCTGTACTCCAAATATGCCCAAATCTGACACGAGAGCTACCAGCTGCCACTGGCTGGTGAGTCCAAATTAAAGTAAAATAACATGTCCGTTGAATCATTGCCAGTTACCTGATCAGACATTACTTTTTGCATTTATAATGTGACCTTTCTATCTCTCTGACAGTGAAAGCATAACCAACTCCTGAAGATGTAATCTCATTCTGGTGGCATCTTTTACCTGTGATATTCTGCAAAGTACTGGGTAGACTATGCACTATGCAGTTTATTAGTTTTTGTAATTCCTGCTATTGTTTATTGTTGTTTATTATTTAAGTGAAGTCAGCTTACAATACCACAATCACAGGACTGACCATGGGATTTCATTCAGAGATATAATTCTTTTTTCTATTCTTTTCACTTGTAGGGGTTTCTTTTAACAGTGTTTACACACAGATCTGGAGAGTCCTCTTGCACCTGGCTGCTGACCCATACCCAGATGTTTCAGACTTAGCTATGAAAGTGCTCAACAGCATTGCTTATAAGGTAAATCTGTGCGTACCGTTGAGTTTTCAAGTTTGTGCAAACTATGAGTATGTGGATTTTGTAACATCCCTTTTGCAAGACTTTCTGGAATTATTTTGCCATGTAGGTTGATTTTGTAGAATGCTTGAGAATGAGAGGTTCTTACATAAATTTGTTTAGTTAGTTGTTTCCTTGTTTTTATAGTCTATCTTAATCTAAGAGCTTTTAAACCAAAAAGAGAATTTTCTTTTTCCCCCAGAGAGATTACAACTGAAGTCAGGCACAGGGTGTGTAGGAAAACAGGGAGTTTTTAAATTATGCATTTTGTTATTAGTCTGAAAGTTTCTTAAACCCCTTTTTCCTTCCTTATTTATTTCCCATGGCAGTGCCCCTTCTCCAAAGCATAATATGCAGCAGTCTTTCCCCACCTCCACCCCTGCTGCTTTTACTAAAAGGTTTAAACCGACTCTGACTCATACTATCTTCAGGAAGAAAGAACAGCAGAATAGACATTGATCCTCTGTAGAAGAGACTCTGCCTACTAGCCAGCTGTACAGGTTCAGTGTACTAGAGAGTAATAGTAACTTGAGGGATTTGAATGGTGTAGCATAAACAATCTTGTAAATGGAGCTTTGCTTGAATAATTCTGGTGCATTATATTATGCATTTTTGGTCATTGTCTTTGCAAACTCATTTAGATTGTGCAAGTGAAAGTAAAACTGGATTGCAGGTTGAAGCCACAACGGCTGCCCAGTGCAGGTGATCTAGTACATGTGAGTCAGCATGCAGACACTCTGTCCCACTCCTCACTTCACTTGTATGGATTGAAAGTGCCACCTTCATTTTGCAAGGATAATGAATTGTTTTAACTCCAAAGGCTGTCATCACTACTGTTCTGTAGTTATTACCTCAAGGAGTTTTGATAACTGTACTGTTATCACAAACCAGTTGTAATAACAAATCTTCTGTCACCCAAACTAAGCACAACGTAAGCACTTATATGTATTTGTTCTTATAAATATCCCCCTCCCTACTTTCATCAGGTTGAAGCTAGAGGCCATTTGCACATTGTGTTTTTTATGTTCTTGGCTGAAGCATTTCTGGTTGGGCCAACAAATTAGCATCCTGAACCAGTCCTATATGAGATGAATTCTCTTGATAGTGATTCATTCAAGCTTTGATAATGTTTAATTTGTGTGTACTTTGAGTATGAATTTGCCAAGAGAGATGCATCAGAAAGATGTTGTATTTGAAAGCATTTTCCCCTAAGGTACTAATTTTCCCTTTTTAAAAAAATAATTAGCGGGAATATAGAGCCCACTCCATAGTCATCTGGCCTAAGCATCTTTGGATCTTTTTCTTAAGTTTCTGTGAATTTGAAGATGTTCTGGTAACTCAGTCTAATGTGAGCAGAGAGCAGAAACTCTGTTTCCAGATACGTCATATCTATGGTAAAGGGAAAGATTTTGCTTTTAAAAAATTGTATTAATTTAAATCAATGTGGGCAAAGTGCAACTCTCCAGATATTGTTGGATTTCCCAGCATTCCTCAGTATTAGTTATACTAGGCTGGAAGCTGCAGTCCAACAGCTTTCAGAGGGCCATATTCTTCCCACCTTTGGTCTAGATAAAGCAATGAATGAAAAAATATGGATACACATTTATAGTGTGCTCATGCTTAATCCAGGTTTCCTTACTAGTTTGGTAGAATAGTATGTGGGTATGCCTATTCTGTGCAATCACCTTTGCTGTGGCAGTGTGATTTAGCAAACACGTAAACATATATTTTTCCCATGATGATTTTGTATAACTTTACAAAAAATGCAGTATGAGTTTTCTGCAATGGAATAACTGGCTGTTTGCAACTATTGGGATTATAGCTGCTGTGCTCACATCTGTAGCACACTAAAGTTGGGCATGTACAACTCTATGTACAGGAAAATGCCTTCCAGGAGGATACATATAAAGGCATATAATGGGAGGCACTGCTCAGACACCTATAAATTTTCTTCCCAAGTCACTTATTTTTTTTAAAAAAGTCATTCTAGTCATACAGTAGCTGCTAAAGAACAGATGCAGTGCTCAGATCAGATACTGAGTGGGGCAGAATGGTACTGAACTAGCAATGTTAACTTGATTGAGACATAAGGCTGCCTAATGAGTGGTAAAAGATTGTTGTTGATGTTGCGTGCCTTCAAGTCATTTTGGACTTACGGTGACCGTAAGGCGAGCCTGTCAGGGGGTTTTCTGGCCCTGAGAGTGTGTGATGCACCCTAGGTCACTCAGTGGGTTAACATGGCCAAGCAGGGAATCGAAACCCGGTCTCCTGGGTTGCAGTCCAATGCTCAAACCACTATACCCTAATGCTGGCTCTTTGTGCTAAAAGATGTTCCCTCGAATGAGACAGATTTCTTGTTGCCGATATTCTTCAAGGAAAGCTTTGTCCATTATACGGTGTATCACTCTTTTAATCATTATTGAACTAATTATGTTATAGATCTTTTCTGGCATGGTTAGTGTTCCCTTCCACCTTGAAAGCATAGCAGATTTGTATAGGATAGGTAGAAACTGATGTGTCAGGGCTGAGTCAGATACAATATTACCTGCAAGCAAACATGCTTCACATTTCAAAGTCAGGAAGAAGAAGGCATACCATAAATTTTCTTGCACCAGAGTTTCTTGTTATCCATTTGCTAGAAGCATAAATGAATAGCGTTCCCTTTCAATTGCCATCATGGAGTGGATAAGAAGTAGATAATTCTTTATTAAATCCCCACTGGTGATTATGATCTCCATTTCTACTTACTCTTTTCCTATCATCAATATCTTTTTGTGTGCACCATTTTCTTAGGCCATTTCTGCACTACATTGTTATAGTTCTGCTATTCCACTTTCAACATCCTGTGGAATTTTGGGGTTTGTAGTTTACTGAGGCCAAAGAGCTCCCTGGCTGAGAATTCTAAAGGCCCCTCCCTAAACTGCACACCCCAGGATTCCATAGTCTGTTGCAAGTGGAATACTCTATTTGCTGGGGTATAAGACTCACTTTTTTTCCTGAATAATACTGTTTGAAAATGGAGTTCTTCTTATACGCCAGTGCATCTTATAGCATTTGCCAGCATATAAATGGAGTGCAACTTATATGCTGGTGTGTCTTATACGCCAGCAAATACAGTAATAGCGCTGTAACAATGTAGTGTGGAAATGACCTTAGTTAATCAATCCTCCTGTGAACTCTTTTGGGTTACATTGTTAAGAAAGACTTGCAAAGCATGTGCACAAATTCACAGCACAGGGGAAAGAGCACTCATCACGAGTATCAGAGAAGCTCAGGACAGCCTAAATTGTGATAGTCTTAAGAATTGATAATCTCATAAAGGAAAATGCATGCAAGTGCAAAAGCCAGGAATTGACAAATAGTATTGGAACAGAAAAGCTCATTTGCGACCAAGATTTTCAGCAGCCTCCAGTTATTCACCTGCCACTCACCCTTTGTGTCTGTCACTGTCTAAGCACTTATACCATCATGTTGGTTAAATAAATTGTAGAGTTTTACAATTGACGTACTTATTCCAGTGGTCTTGGAACCTGGCGGTAACTGATGTTTTCTGTACACATAACAACTTCTGGACTGCATCCCAAAATGTACTATGCGTTTTCCTGTAGTTCTATACTGTTTGGCAGAATCGTACATAACATATAGTTACCATGTATTCAAAAGGATTGTTGCATTGATTCCTTGCTGTGAGCCCCATAAAATAGTACTGAAGTTATATTTAGTAGAAATCACATTTTTCTTGTAAGGCAGCAGGTATCACAAAGCAGACAAGACATCTGAGTTACAGATATTTTAACCATTTTTTTTTAAAAGGGTTGTTTCAGATGTTAACCATAAATAGATTACAGCAGCATGACTGAGTTATACTTCTTATTATACATCTCTGAAGTAATGCTGGTAGTGGTGGAGTTTTATTGAAGATTCCTCTGATCCTCAACAGGAATTAGAATTTTTCTCTGAACATCTAGTCCTGTGTGCTTAGATTAACTCCACTGTTGTCAGCTCAGTGTAGTAAGCTGCACACCAGGTGTTTCCATAGTAATCTTTCTTATCTCCAAAGCACCAGTTTTGAAGCCACTGTACAAAAAGGGCAAGTTTAAATCCATGGAAATAGAAAATTAAAGCCCTTAAATCCTGGACTATATCTTAAAGGCTATTATTCAATGCTTTATGTTGTTTTGTTTGATGACCCAAATGTACATCAGTGCGATTGTTGGTTTCCCTTCATTCATTAGAGAGCTTTCAATGGGGCAGCTACTTTGATCTGGTAGTAAAAAAATATTTTTCTGTATTTTAGCATCCAGAAACATCTTAAGACTAGACCAGGTCATTTCTAATGGACAGAACCATTCACTATATTGCTGAAAATATTTTATGGTGTTGTAATACAAATTTGGAAGTAATAAAGCATGATCTCTGTGGTTAGTCACTTTTTATAAATAAAAATAAAAAAAGTAAAAATTGAAAATTTTGATCAGCACATAAGAATTATGTGAATCTGTCTGTCTGTCATCTAACAAAATATGGTCAGGAATCAGGATCGGAATGCAAGATTTTCTACGTGTATTCGGTTTTCATGGAGCAACTCAGTCCTTTCACCATGGACCACACTGAAGTGTGGCTGATGCCAGCTAACATACCAGCATGCTAAAGAGATCATGTTTGTTGCCCCTGTGTATTTAGACTAGGAAACTTCCTTATTATAATGCTTCTTTATGGAAGTTGCTAGATTTAACTGTAAAATGCTAGCTACAAAATATAATAAGATATATAGATCTTTCTTCTTCCTACTTATTTACAGCTCTATACTAGTTAAGTCAAAGGATTCTTCTTCCAGATAAGCAAAACTGCAACCTTTTGGTATCCAAGTGGGTAACAAGGAAGCTGATAAGTCCCTGAGCTATTGGGAGGTAGACATACAACTTCAGAAACCACATTGGGGCTACTGTAGCATTAATTCAAACAGTTTACAGGCCTGAACATCCTCTGTTATTTCAGAGGCATTGAACTGTGCCAAGTGTAAAAAGACAGACGATGCTGTTGACTAGTCTTAACACTGAATAACTGAGCATGGATCAGAGATGGCACTTCTGTTCATATGGAGATGGTGGAAGTTGCTGACTTGCAATCCTGAAAGGACATCTAACCCTCTGAGTCCAATTTGGGGAAGGTGGGAAGGAATTGATTTCCCTCAGTATTAACAGAAGTTTTTTCAACTATGGTAGTGAAATGTTTTGACCCAAGACATTAATGGAAGTGAACAACTTTGCTTTTAACTTTTATAAAAAATGGTCATTTGCTTGTTGTAGTTTAATAGAAGAAATGGACATGGCTATTGCTGCATGATATTTACAATTTATGAAGGAAGTTTGCAGGTTGCTTCCATTATTTTCTATGGATGTGTTAGGACTTGACAGTGAGCACACCTCTGTGGTGTATCTCCATGACAAGCCATTCCATGCATGAATAAGCACCGCTCCCTAGCTACTCTTCAGGCTCCATTATTCACTGTCTTCTGTCCTAGAAAGGATGGATGTGGTCTGAGTACTGTGGGGATAAGCTGTTAGTTTATTCTTCAGCCAGAGCAATTTAGAGCATATTCCTCAGATAGGTTGTTCACTGCTGGGATGTGGTTTGTCCGTACTGCAGCTGCTGGAAATTGAACTTCAGCCATTTCGTAGGGCTTATGCTACATTTGTATCTCTGCTGCTGCACTGGAAACAGGCCATTTGTTTGTATGGCAGAAGGTGAGATTTTAAAAAAAAAAGCCCAAATTGTTAATAAGATTTGGGAATGGGATTTTCTTTGTATGGAATGCATGGTAAGTGATGGTTCCTCTGATCACCCTTCTAGATCACCTTTCATTGCATTCTTTTTAACAGGAGGATATGTGTTTTTATAAACTGGGGAATTGTAGAAAAATAAAAGGATACAGAATCCTATTTGCTGTGGCCTTAGTTTATAGAAATCTTACATTTACTGTTACATCCTTTCATTCACGTTCCCTCATTCCCCTGTGTTAATGGAAGCAGCAAAGGCCCTTTCCACATGGGGGTAATAAAACAGTGTAACGCGACCTCTGACGGAGATCGTCTACACCGTGGAGTGGATTGGGGCGGACTACTTTAGCGTAGTTCCACACCCCAATCCGCGCAGGAGCGACCAGAAGTGGTGGCGCCACGTGCTTTTTAAAAACCTCTTTAAAAGAGGTTTTTAAAAAGCACGATCGTGCAGCCCCGTCGCAGCGCCCTGGTGTAGATTTGCAGGCGCGCGCAAGAGCGTGCCTGTAGATCTGCCAGGGGCGGGCTTCCAGCTGGCGAGCTTCTCTGGTTGGTGGAGAGTCTCCGCCAGCCGTAAGCCACTATTTTGGATGCCACAGGACGCCGAGGAGTGTGGAGCAGCGAACTCGCGCTGTTCCGTGTGGCGACGGACTTACCCGGTTGCTGGTAAGCTCCGTTTCTGCACGTTTTACCCCGTTTCTCCCTCCACATGTGAAAAGGGCCAAAGCTCCAGCAGCAGCAATCTGATACACAACTCCTGGTACTACTTTCCATCTAAGAGGATTTTCAGTTGCTGTGATCTTTTAGGGAAAAGGAAGTACCAACTTTACAATATTTCACAGAAAAAAATATTTTGGTAGTTTTTTGATGTATGAAACCTAGGTTCTCATTTGTATCCATTATAGCCTATGCTTTCGTAATTGTAATTTTTTAGGGCAAATAGGAGGCATCTGTACATATTATGCCAGTGTTTCAGGCTATTAATAGAAATTAAGTGCCGTTATCAATACATTACTCCTATGGGATTCATTGAAGTACATACCTGATAGTAATGTCTTTGGACTGAATATTGGATTGCCTTTCCATATTAGTTATGTATCCTGGGTTTGACCTGAAAGTTAAAGCCTTGGGCTGCGCGGTCTAAAAGTGGAAAGGGAAAAGCCAAGGCAGAGGAACTGCTAAATCCAAAGGCCTACACAGTTGTAGAATAGCAGGGAGGGTTGCCTGCATGGAAAAATGCTGGAGTATTTTACTTCAGCCTAGAATCTACTAGAGAAATTAGTCCAAACTTTTTTCCATTTCTCCCCAAGAGCCTCTCCCCTTTTTATGCACCAAGAGCAAAGAAGCAGGAACAAAGAAGGCATGTTGCCATGCCTGCAACAGTCAGGCCTTTAAGGCCACCACGCCCACCTTTTTCACAGACCTCTAGTTACTCCCACAGATCACTCTCTCCAGAGAAAGTAAAAGAGCTTCTAAATCTTTTCTTCCAGCTTAGGTCCAACCAGAGATCAGAACCATGATGTTGCTAATTACATTTTTTTAAAGTAAACCAGAACATAAAGTATACTTCTTTTGAATGTATTTTAGGGTATTTTCCTGGGAACTATATGAGGGAATAATGTTTTGCTTCCTATAGTCTCTCCTCACTTTGCTGTCTCCCCTGCCGTCCTCACCAGAGTTTTTCACCTTGTGGTAGCAGCAACAGTCAGTGCAAAAGACAGCAACAAGAAAGAAAAGAAGGGAGGAACGAAAGAGGAAACCTGTGGCAATTTTCTGCTTACCTTCTGTGAATGTTCCTGCTGATGATCAGCTGTTTAATTCTGATTGCTAAAACTCTTTCATTCATCCTTAGTCTTTCTCTGAGTGACTTTTGGCTTGTTGGTTCCTGCTTTTGATTTTTACTGTTCCTTCTTGCCTATCAGTTGTTTTATCTATTTGTTTGCTTCACAGGGGTCCCTTGTTTTGTTCCCTACCATCCTGTCCACTCTCCCTTGCATTTTTAGGATTTGTCTCCCCCTCTTTGGGGGCAGTACTGCAGCTGAAGCTTTAACTCCAAAGGAGTGGTTAACACAACTGCTTTTTGCCCAGCATCGGTTTTGGTGACACTATTTAGATGTAACCCATTCAGTCATATTACATAGCTATTATCTATATATCAACATGTACATCATTTTGGAGATCCACAGAAGTTGTATTGTTAGTGCAGACTGGAACAGTAGAATATTGTGACTGGATGTGTTGGTTATCCTTCAAGTGTTGTAGGAATATCTTTTGAGGGTGTTGAAGTTTGAGTTAGGATTTAGTCCAGCTTTTCTTTTACAATCTTGCTCTCTCTTGTTCCTTTCTCTTTTATTAATATCACATCACCAGGAAAAATTTTCTTCCTCATATCCTTTCTGTGTGCATGTGTTATTTTTAACCCCACTCTCTTTCAGTGGTTGGGTGGGTGAGAAATGGAATTCTTAAAAATTAATGTATCTGTTTCCTTCTCTCTCAAATTCAAACTAGGGAAAAGAGTGAAGGGAGGTAAAACCATGGATGAGATTTTCCAACTTCTTTCTAGCACGTTTTTTAGTGTAGCAGTGTAAAATAAATTTGAATTTGAACAGTCAGTATTAAAGTATGGGTAATAAACATTTCCTTTTTGACATAAATACAGTTAAAACAAGGGTGGGTGTTTTTTTTAAATTTTCTGTCTAAGCTAACATAGTGTGACCTTTGTACTAACTTCCCAACCTCTGTGTCCGACTTAATGACTTCTGAACATGTTGGGAAAAGGGAAAAAGGAGAGTTCAGCAGTTTGGTGTAACTTGTTAGTTCAGTACAACATGTAGTTACCAGGATGAGGCAGAGAAGAAGGTTTTTTTACCAATCCTAGAAGAAGAAGAAATCTAGCTTTTTATGACATGTCCTTAACAGAAAAGACAAATACCTATTTTTAAAAAATAAGTCTTTAGAACAAACCTTATTCAACTGTATTCTGTTAATAAATAAATGGAGTTTGTTGTCAAGAAAATCCATGACCAGCTTTTTAGAATAGAAGGACAGCCATCTTGACCCCAGATATAACCTGTCAGGCTCGCAGCAGCTTTTCTCACTCTCATAGATGAGACTGGAATTGCATCATTGCAAATTCACATTCACAGTCTTGAGATTCACAAAGGCTTTGATCATTTTCTTAAAAAAAAACACAACACACAATACAAATCTTTCTTTTTATAACCTTGTGGCTTGGGGAGGAGAGAAGAAAACCACCTCAAAAGGGCAGTTCAACAAGGTGAGGGCTGAAGAAGAGATAATATGTGCTCTCAAGCACAACTGCTACAATCTTCAGTATGTGCCTAGCAATTCTGGGTGTAAAGTGCAAATGCGGATACTGTTGGAATACTGGCTGCTGTTTATGCTGTTTATTTCTCTGTGTTCCCAAATGCCTTGTTGATGGCTCTTTACACCTCTTTTTGTTTTTGTATGACTGCGGGATCTTAATGGCCATCAGCTCACTCTGTTTGGGATTTGAGAGAACCCTGTAGTGTAACAGAAGGTTCTGTTAAATTAGAAGCTAGGCACTTCCATTTTTCCTGCCTCTTGTCCCTATCTCTCCTCCCCTTGTCCAAAATATCAAGAAGTTGTGAATGAGATTTGTCTATGTGCCTTCTGGGAATATTCGCAAGAGCTGCTGCACTGATTTTGCGGCATTGTTTTTATTGCCTTGAAAGCTGTTACCCACCAGCCCAATGTCTCAAGAGAATTTATCATGAAGGGACTCACATGGAAACAGGAAGTCATTTTTCACCCTTCACTACTCTGGGAGCTTTTGTTTTTCTGAGGCTCCAGGCAGGGTGGACCACTATTAACCACTAGTCACACATGCCAGTTTGTTTGTTGAAATGTTTTGCTTCTGAAAATTTGTTGGCACAATACATGTGAAGGATGTTGAACTCAGACAAGGTTCAAATTTTCACTTCTGTTGTCAGATTGGTAATTTGAAGTGTTTTTCATTTCAGTCATAAAGGTAACTTCTCAAGTTTGATGTTTTTCTGCCCTATTCTCCCACCATGCTCTGGATAGCACCAGTGCAAATTTTAACATTCTAGGGAAATTGCTTACTGTTTTAACAGACATCAGATGGGCCCTTCTGTGGTAGGCATATAAGTTGTATAGCAGTGTGACAGCAGTCTTGAAGCTTGGTTCCACTGTCCCCCTTTGACAGCTTCTGCTCTCTCTCAGTTCTTAAATTCTTTGTTTCCTAGGCAACTGTAAATGCCCGTCCCCAGCGTATCCTTGATACTTCCTCCCTCACACAGTCTGCCCCAGCCAGTCCAACGAATAAAGGCATGCACATACATCAAGTGGGGTAAGTTGCCTAAACAGTATGTCTCTCGTTACATTCATGGGGCTTTCAGCCTATGGGCCAATCCACATTCATTTGGTGGGAATACCATCCTCATCCATCTAGTTTGCATGGATTAACAAACTGAGATGTAGGATATGAGGAGTCATAAGAATAAATTTCTTTCTATATAAAAGTAGTCTAGTACAGTCTCTGTAATGAAGTCTTCAGTCCCACAAAAATGTCCCATTGAATTGTCCTTGGTATATTCCATGCCAAGGATATTTTGAAATCTGTTAGTCAAAAATTAAGACATTAAAGGGGCATAGGCAGTGTTGCTATAATTCCATTTTGGAGCCATCATAGAGACAAATGAATCTGTTCGTATAAAAAACAAAATCTTAACCTGTAATGTCTTGTTATGCATGGCATAAGCACATTAGGGACAAATTGCACTATCACCTTCTCAGACCCAGATCATTAAAAAGCTGCTCTTCGGACATTATAAGATGTCTTCATTTTTTCCAGCAAGTAGAAGAAGTTGTGTATTGGGGCAGGAGGGGGAATATAAGAGGTCAAATGTCTGACTTGAAAGGCTTTGCTGTCAAGAGAAGATTTCTCTGTGTAATCATTCAGTCAGGAATGCCCTGATAGCAGTTGCAGACAAGGAAACATATCAAAGTAAAAACTGCTACAGCAAGTCTTGCACTTGGATCTAAGATGCAGGCAAGTTCTGTAGTTACACAATATAATACAATACAATACAATTTTTTTTATTTCTATGTACATGCAAAATCACTAGGGCAGGCACCCGCTGTCATTTAAAAACATAACAGAACTATTAATAATCAACAAAGGAGCAAATGCCAAGCTAAGCTTCCTAAGTATACTGCCTGCAGCAGCCTGAGGCCAGAATGCCAAGGTTTGGTCCACAGTAGAGCTAGCATACTGAATCAACTGTTGCAAGGTAAATCAGCAGGTAAGTTTATACCATTGATTCAGTGGATCTACTCCAATTGGTAGTAACAATCCAATTCAGTCCTTTGTCCCAGTAAGAGAATATCCTCTGTAGCCATATTTTTATTCATGTTTTCTTTCCTGTTGCTAGGGGGTCACCGCCAACCACTAGCACCAGTAGCTCCAGTTTGACCAATGATGTAACAAAACAGCCAGTCAGCCGGGATATCTCATCTGTAAGACCTGCAAATGTCGGCAATGTTGGGGTACAATACACACCCCACTCCCACCAGTTTCCTAGAACAAGGAAAATGTTTGACAAAGGCCCAGATCAGGTAAGGTCATTATCTTCCCAGCAGCCCTTTCAGTGTATGCATCTTGTCCCATTGAACTTGTGTTCCTGAAATGCCCTTATTTGTTTTTCTCCCCTTCTCCTGTTCGTTAGTATAGTATACCATGTTTTTCTTATATCGAGAACATGAGTATAATATTTACTTAATGGTTTGTTTGCTTGCTTGCTTTCTTTTCCATTTTGTATTCTGCTTTGGAAAAAACAGTGCCGTTAACAAAAACAAAAACAAAACAGTAAGACTTTAAAAAAATATACAGTTGAAGCACAAGCTATTTATAGGACTGTTTTCTCCCACAGAAGCCTGTCTGTGTTTTGAGATCTTCAGAGAAGTCCTCTTGTCATTCCTGAAACAGTCATGCTTGGTGGAGACATGAGCCCCGGGGCATTCCCAAAGATTATTATCAGACTGTGGTGTTCCCTACTAAGGAGCTCCTGATGATTAACAAATAATAACCAATTAACCAATTAATACTGAGATCAAAAGGTCTTTTAAAAGCATTAAAATACTCTTTAAAAACCCCTAAAAACAATCTAAAAACAATCCTAGAGTCTAGTTTTAAAACAGCTGAAACAGCAATTTCAAACATGAATGCCATGCAGATCAGCAGTGTCCTGGCTTAAAAGAGATGGGACCAGCCTAACTTCCTTGAGCAGGAATTTCCACAGTTGAGGCACTGCTGCAGAGAAACCCCTGTTACATGTACCCACCAACCAAAGTTAGCAAGGTGTTGGGATACACAATAGAGCCTTCTCTGAAGATCTCAAGTTTCTGGCAGGGTCATATGGGAGGAAGTGGTCTTTCAGATATGCTGGCTCCAAGTTACTTAGGGCTTTGTAGGTCAACGCCAGCATCTTGAATTGAGCTCAGAAGCAAAATGGAAGCCAAAGCACTTCTCTCAAGACTGGTGTTATATGGTCTCTAAAATGCACTCCTGACACCAGTCTGGCTGCTGTATTTTGCAGTAGCTACAGCTTCCAAATACTTTTCAAAGGCAGTCCCATGCAGAATGCATTACAGTAGTCTAATTGGGAGGTAACTAGGGCATGAACTAGATCTGCCTTCCTCAAGAAAGGTCATGGCTGGGACACCAGCCAAAGCTGGGGAGAGGCAGTCCTCACGACTGCAGCAAACTGGCTTTCTAGGAGTAGTGCTGGGTCCAAGAACACCCCCAAGCTACAAGGCTGATCTTTCAAAGGGTGTGCAACCCCATACAGAACAGGCTGCAGTCACAATCCCAGAGTTTAGTTTTCCTGTCAACCAACAGCACTTCTTTCTTGTCTGGATTAAGCCACAGTCTGTTGACCCACATCCAGTCCTTTACTGAATCCAGACAATGATTCAGTGCTACCACAACTTCCTTGGCGTCAATCATAGAGGAGAAATAGAGCTAGATACCATCAGCATACTGATGACACTGAACCCCAAATCTCTGGATGACCTCTCCCAATGCCTTCACGTAGATGTTAAAAAACATAGCAGACTCCTGTGCAAGCCCAGAGGCTAATGGCCAAAAGGTTGAACAACAGACCCCTACATTCACCTGGTGGGAACATTGAGCCAAGAAAGACCAGAATCACTGCAAAGCAATGCCCCAGGTCCCATATCAGCAAAATGACTCAGCAAGATGTCATGGTCAATGGTATCAAATACTGTTGAAAGATGTAGAACAACCAAAAGGGGTGCTCTCCCTATGTCCAAATCCTGGTATGGGTCACCAAAGCAACCAGGACTATTTCTTTCCCCTAACAGCCTGAACCCAGCTTGGAATGGATCCAGGCAATCCATTTTATCCAAAGAAACCTGGAGTTGTGTGGCCACCACTCACTCTAGGATCTTACTTAGAAACGAGAGATTAGACACTAACTGATACGTACCTAGGAAGGTGGGGGTACATTGAAGTTTTTTCCACAAAGGTCTTAACAATTGCTTCTTCTGGAAAGGTTGGAATATAGCCCTCTTCCAAAGAAGCATTTACAGCCTCCACCACCCAATTGGCCATTCTTTTAATTAGCTAGGATGTACATAGTTCTAACAGACAAGTAAGTGGTTGACCTCATCTCTCCAAGCAACTTGCCTGCATTATCACGTTGAACAAACTGAAACTCATCCATCAAAACCAGACAAATACGTAGCTCAATTGCCTCCCCAGACTCTACCTTCAATGTGGAGTCCAAATCAGAATGAATCCAAGCAATTTTATCCACAGAGTATTTAACAAATTTGTCATAGTGCTTTTCTGAGGGGAACCCCTCAGCAGTCTGAGGTCTAGGATCTAATAGCCCTTTAACTAGCCAGAACAGCTGTGCTGGACAAGATGGAGCTGATGTAATAGAGGCAGCAAGAAATTGTTTTGCAGCCCTCACTGCTGTAAAGTAGGTTCTAAAATGGCCCTTACCTCTGCTGGATTGGATTCATTCTGAGTCTTTCTCCACTGTTGCTCTAGTCATCTACTCAAGTGCTCCATTGCCCTGAGCTCCTCAGAAAACCAAGGAACCCGTGCTCTGCATCTAAGTAAAGGATGCTTGGGGGCAACTGTTTCAATTGCCCAGGCCATCTCACTGTGCCACAGATCAACAAGAGCATCAGCAGAATCATCAACTCTAGCAGCTGGAAAATCCCCCAAAGTATTCAGGAATCGTTTTGGATCTTTTAGTCTCTGGGGAATGGAACACTGAACAAGAGAATTCCACATTGCAACATTTTGTTCCTAATGCCACTTGAACAGTTTGCACAGACCTATTAAGAGAAAAATATGAGCAAGAAGGCAAAGAGAGAATCTAATCAAGTAGCCTGAAAGCTTTGTCTTAACCTTGTGACAGAACAAAGGCTTCCCTTGGAAGGGAGTTCCATAAAATTGGTGCCACACCTGAAAAGACGATTTCCAGTTTACTTTATCACTGAATTTGCTAAGTGATGAAGTACAAAGCAAAACGTTTAGTATTGATTTGAATATATGGAACATAACAAGGTAACTGTAAGAATGTGACCATGTTGTAATACAGGCTGCATAAATTCCTGGCACCTAGAATTGTGAAGTTGAAAGATGTTTCTAAATCCATTTCTACCCTACACTGTGATAGTGCTATTATTCCACTTTCAACATCCTGTGGAATCCCAGGGGTTTGCAGTTTAGGGAAGGGCTTTTAGAATTCTCAGCCAGAGAGCTCTTTGGCCTCAGGAAACTACAAGCTCCAGAATTCCACAAGATATTGAAAGTGGAATAATAGCACTATAACAGTGTAGTGCGGAAATGGCCTTAGTTTGTTTGCAGCTTTGATGTCTGGTCCACTCCCCCTCACTGCATATCTACTGGTATATTTAATTAATTCTCACTAGTTTTTCTCAAAAGTGGTGCTAATGTATCAAGGGCTGCTTCATACATTATGTTTTCAGTATTGACTTCCATCTTACCCTGGGGGTAGTCCATCTGGTACCCTTCAGATGTTTTGGCTGATACCTTCCATATACCTTAATCCAGTTGTTAGTCCCAGCTAAAGTAAACCCTGTGACTCAATTGCTAAAAGGTAAATCAGTATTTACATAAATTGCATTGATTCATCAGAGCTCTGGTAGCTAATACTAGCAACTGGTTTTTATCTATAATCCTTGATGACTGAATATGTGTATTTTGTGAGTTTTAATCTAATCTGAAGGATACCATGTTGCCTATCCTTATTTTAAGTTACAAAGTATTACTTGGTGTTTTAAAACATGTGCCTTGATGTGGACATACCTGTCAGCTGTATCAAAAAGGAAGGTGCCTGCCCCTTTCTTGGGAATATGTAATTCAGTACTAAACCTTGAAGACTAATACAGTGGCCACATTCATTATATAAGAGGGCTTCTTTGTCTATACTATTTTCATGAAAGACACTGGAGAATTTTGACTTGCATTTTGTAATGTCATAATAACGTGAGAAGTTGTACCCACTAACATTCACCTTTTCAGTTATTGAAGACATAGAGGTCCTTTCTGCTGTTATAACTGGCAGCCCTAGAGTGTATAGATCTCGTCTGCTTCTCATAGAGTGCAAACAGAATTTTCAGTAGCCCAGCAACTTTGGCAAATATATTACCCTGATTATTTCTCAAGTCCCTCAGTTTATATACTACTTAAAAGTAAATCTGTACATAGTTTTTTGAAACAGCAAAAAATATATATCCTCACAGCACATAACAGAAACTTGTCAAGAAGCACTAATGTGGTTTCCTTCTTATCAAATTGAAAAACCTAAGTGACAGTATACTGACAATACAGCGCTATTTAGTGCTTGATCAGCATTCTTATTTGATTTTCATGTAATTCCAGCTCAAAATGGTTGAGGTCCATCTACTTGCTCATCGGGCACCTCAGTGTCTGCAGTCCATAATATTTGTGGAAGAACTGTGGCCATTACCACCCTTGACTTCACAAATGTTGTATTGATTTCTTTGGAATCTTTTTGTTCCAGTAAATTTTTCTTGTTTGATGTCATCATACTGTGGTCCATTAAATGCCAGCCACTAGAGAAAAATGCTATGCAAGTTTTCTAACTGAAGTGGAATGCATACTTATGTTTCTTCACTTTTGTCTTGAATAGACAGCTGATGATGCTGATGATACTGTGGGACACAAAAATTTCATGTCAGCAACAATGCAGACAGGGTTTTGTGACTGGAGTGCCAAGTATTTTGCCCAACCAGTGATGAAGGTATGATTTGCCTTTCTACTTAAACTTTTTCTGAATTCCAGAATCATGAAAATGCAGCATGACTAATAAGTGGATGAGTCTTGTATGTGCAGCGTAAGTGTGCATGCACATATACAGACACACAGAGTGTGCCAGCCCAGTCCTGATTTATGGTCTCCTGTCTCATTCTGCTGTTTCCATTTTACTTCCAAGGTAAAATGGAAGTAAAATGGTAAAATGGAGGAGTAAATTATGCAAGTCTCATTCATAAAATTATTTGTAATGGCGTGTGTGTGTGTGTGTGTGTGTGTATTTAAAACTTTCTGGAGGCTCCCCAACGAATGCTGAATTCATCCAGTCCAGTCAGATGCTATTCTAGCCTCATTCTATCAGCAGTAGGAATATAAAGATTGAGGGAGTATCGAATTAGTATTTGGGGATATTTATTGAGGGTTGTACTCACTGTACTCCGTGACTGACATATTCAGTGTTCTGCCATTGCAATGCTATGAGTGCACCATGGTTGCTGCAAACTGGAGAAAGGAATTGGATATTGAAGTCTGAAGTCATGTTTGTCTATAGCTGCCTGTTGCTGTAAAATACTGGTGAGTTTTCCAGTACCATGTTTGTTGGTGGTAGAGATACTGTCTCCTGGGCAACAGAAATACCGTTTATATTACCACATATTCAGTGGTTTGGGGTACCAATCTTCTAGTCATATTTTGAAGACACATTGTGTTTTAATCTTTCTGAAGTTCTGATTTGGAAAGAGATCAACCATTCTTAGTTATGAGAACAGTTTTATATCCTGTAAGCAATAAGTAATGGCTGAAGATCAAACATATTCTGGTTTTGCCCATGTAATCTGTTAAAGACAATGTTGTATAGCTCTCCTGAAATATGTGGAAGCTCTGTACATAGTTTGAACTTGTCAGTCTTGATATTGAGGAGATGCAGCAAGAGATCCCCCTTTGCAGATTACTTTGCAGAAGTTGTGAATAAAGAATATACACTGCCACTGTCATTTGTTTAATCTAGGGCATGAAACCTGCCTCAGATTTGAACCACCATGACGAAAAAAAGATACCATATAAAGTGAAACAATAACATTTCATATGTTAAAAGGAGTCAAAATGAAGTCTACTGTCAAGGATCTGCTCAGCCATGAGCTGTGGCCAATCATGGCTCACAGATTAGTGTATTTTTTAGATGCAGTTATTTGCTGCATTCTCTCCTTTTAAAAAAATGTACTGTACAAAAAGGTCTTTACAATAGAACAGTTTTTCAGGGAGACCTTGAAGTAGTAGTTGTCAGAGAGTCTAAACCAGGACATATTGCTAAGACATTTTTTCCATACTCTCTGACAAATTGGGCATTTTTCAAATGGCCCATCACTAGTTCAGGATGAATTCTAAAATGATGAAAATGTTATAATAAAGAACCCAGATACTGCATGTAGGTCATTTTGTGTCCTGTCCTTAAACCTAGAAAATGAGTGTTCTAGTTCCATTCAACCATCAGTACACTCTTTGGATTATTACCTTTCAGCTCCTATTTCCATCTGTGAAGCCAAGAGCAATAGCAACCTGCTTCATAAGAATACAAAACAGAGATAGGTGGTATGCTGTACAATGCTATGTAAATTATGTATAATAATAACACAGAGTTATCACAATGATGCAGAAAAGGACAATTTCTAAGCAGCTGGCTGCACGTTTAGCACAGACAGCTGTGTTTTGTCTATCTTTTCTTGCTAATTACTACAGAGGTTTGTGTTCAAAGAAAATCTTGCTCCCTCCCCTTACATCATGCTTCTATTCATCAACACAGTGAGAAGACTGTGCTGAATTCATGATATTGATATTGTGTCTGATACTGTAAGCAGACTAATAGTGTCTCTAGCTGTTACTGAACACAACAAACCCTTCATTATAGATTTTCCTTGTTAATTCTGCCTCAGACAGAAGCAAACTGGAGTCAGATGGCTGGAGAAGAGGGGTGGGAACTAAAGTGAACACAAGAACATGCAGGAAGTATGTCATGAATCTTTTGTATCAGTGTCCCCAAGCTATCAGATGTGGGGTACTGTTGGGTTTTTTAATTCCAGTCTGCCAGAGACCAGCATCATACTTGTACCCATTGGCTACAACTGTTTCTTTCTTCCCTGGAAACTCAGCAGGGACCAGCCTCTGATGGGTCATGGACCAGCACCAGTCCGTGGACCATCCCTTTGAGTATCACTTTGTTTTAGATCACATGTTAAAAGTGCTTTTGTCTGCTCTGAAAAGCAAGTGTGTATGTTTTCTTTTGTGCACCATAACAGCAATATTTGTTGGAACCAAACAGCATATGATTTTCTGGAAGAGTTGTGATGTTTAAGTATTCTATCTGTGTGCTGAAACAGAGGAGCATTAACACAAACTTTGCCATTTCTTGCTTGCTGTGTACTTAAGACTCTGCCTTCCAGCAGCAACTGTTGATCTCTTACATTTTTTTACCATTTCTAGTTCTATTAATGCTGAAACACCATTGGAACATTGTACCTTAAGTGAAAGCATTTTTATCCAGTTGGAGATCAGCAGATCATATCATCTGCTTGAATTTAAGAGTTAAGCCTGCTTGGTTTAGTGCATCTTCAGAGCTTCAGTTAGTTGCCAGGCAGGAGGAGACAACTATTTCTGGCCTCGTCATGAAATCCAAAGGTTATAAAAGTACTGTTTTGTTGTTAACTGCCATCAAATGGACTTCAACGTACGGCAACCGTATGGATGAGAGATAACCAAAGCACCCTATCATGAACTGCCCTGCTCAGGTCTTGTAGATCCAGGAATGTGTCTTTCTTGATTGAGTTTATCCATATGTAATGTGGTATTAACATGTAATACATAAAGCAGGACTAGACTGAGAGGAAGAAGCCATGAAAACTGGAGGAAGGAACATCAACAATTTAAGATATGCATATAGTACTAGCAGAAAACCATAGTACTAGCAGAAAACAGCAAAGATTTGGAACAATTACTGAAGAGAGTCAAGACAGAAAGTGCAATGGCAGATTTACAGCTGAACATTAATAAAACCAAAACACAGATGATTTACAATAACCTTAAAGTAGATGATGAAGACATTGAAATAGTTGGTTAAGTCATTAATCAGGATGGAGACTGCAATCAAGCAATGACAAGAAGACTAGGACTTGGGCAACTATGAAGAAAATAGATAAGATCTTGAAGTGTAAAAATACATCATAGAGTACTAAGGTTAGGATTGCCCATGCCGTTTTATTTCCAGTTTCTATGTATGGTTGTGAAAGCTGGAACAGTGAAGAAAGCTGAAAGGAAGAAAATCAACTCATTTCATTCTTTCTTTATAATACTGTAACCTCATACACAGCTGAAGCTTCTTCTGGAACAAAATTGAAGAACTGCAGTGGGCCCTCTATCTGCTAGAGTTTGGTCCCAGCTCCCTCCCCAAATACCAAAATTCATGGATGCTCAAGTCCCATGATGTATAACAGCGTAATAAAATGGCAGTATCAAGTTTGCTTTTTGGATTTTTTATTTGGATTTTATTTTATTTATGTTTGGGAATATTTTCAGGCCATGATTGGTTGAATCTGTGGAAACAGAATTCATGGATATGGAAAGCCGACGGTATGTTAAATACTCCCGTGAGTGAGACCAGGAACTTGGCATTTTGAATTGGGGAAAACCATCAAAATGGTTCAGGATTGAAGGACAGTGAGTTTAAAAACACAAGAACAGCCCTGCTGGATAAGATCAAAGTACTTTATAGTCCAGTGTGGTTTGTGTGCACAGTGGCTGATCAGTTGCCTGTCAGGACATGAGTGGAATAGTACTCTTCTACACATGCATGTTTCTCAGCATGACAGTTCCCTAGCGGCAGTAAGTAAACAGCAGTCCCAGTCAGGGTTGAGGAAGGGAGCTCTTGCTTCTTCATCCCATCTTGAGCAAGATAATTGACATAGAGGTCAGGTTAACACCCTCCAACCCCGGTTATTTTTAGTAAAAATTCAGGAATGGGATCAAAGTTAAAGCCTTTCCCCAACGCTAGCAATCTTGAGCCACCAAATCCTAACCCCAGCTGTTTAAATTAGCTTTAAAGTATTCTCATAGGTTGTTTGACCAAGTTGTTGAAATGATAGTAAGAAGCATATTTGCATTTATGCAAAGTTGCCAAGCTCTGAGAGCTAGCATGTTGTAGCAGTTAAAATGTTGGATTATGATTCTAGAGACTAGGGTTCTACTCAGCCATGGAAATGAGTGGGCTAGTCACACTCTTTCAGCCTCAGAGGAGGACAAAGCCACACACCCCTAACATATCTTGCCAATAAAACCCTGTAATAGGTTTGCCTTAGGGTTGCCATAACTTGGAAACAATGTGAAGGTACACAATAGCAATGATACCAACAACAACAATCAAGCTTTACATGCTACAGAAAAGCAATTACTCTTAAGTCAATTAATATGGATTATACATTGATCATGCATTTCAATTATGCAAATGTGTATAGATTTCCATATTACTATCAGTAATCTTTTGCTCAAAGCTACCATGAGACCCTTGCTCATATAGCCTTCCCAAAAGAAAAGCCATACTGTGCCTTGAAGAAGTATTTGTCATCTTTGACTTTTCTATATTTTGTTGTGTTACAACCTAGAACTGAAATTGATTTTTTTGGCATTGTTACCACATTACTGAGAATTCATGGCAGCAGTTGGAAGGTGGTGTTCACAGCAGTCTTCATCCACCCTGACAGAAGAGGAACAATTTTGCCTGGAAGAGTGAGCAAGAAGTACAGGATCCAGATGTGCAAAGCTGATAGAGACTTATCTAAGGAAGCTTGTACCTGTAGTTGCTGCTGAAGGTGCTTCCACCAAATATCTATGGAGGGAATATTTATGCAACTAATATTTATGCCACAATAAAAATATTTTCCGCCTTCACAGTGTGGAGTATATTGTGTATCTCAAGTGGTAGCAATGCCAGTTAAAACCACTTCAGTTCCAGGTTGTACCACAGTAAAATTTGGACAAGTCAAGGGATAAATATTTATACAAGACTCTGCATTAACAAGACAGGATGCTATACTCTGGCTAATTCAATATAATAGAAAATAGAAAATATGCATGTATATGCAATCATAGCCAGGCTTCTCAGTAACAGTACATAGAGTTTCCCAAGTACCATCTCAAGGATTAATACCAAAATGTTCCTTCATATTGTCATTCTGCAGGTTTAGCCTCAATCTCAGGGGGTTTCTTAGTTTCAGCACGTATGTGAAGCCTTGATACCAGCAGTTCCTCAGTACTGATAGGCTTAGTGCCTTGAATTTCTTTATACTGGCAGTAGTGATACCCAACTCTAACCTTGTCATCTAATGTCTTCATTAATATTTGCACCTAACTCCAATTTCAGAATTTCTCAGTAGAGACAGTAGTGATACTCAGCTCCAGCCCGGTAGTAGCTTTTTGTACCAGCCATGTTGGCACTTAACTCAGGCCTCAGGAACAACAATTTTTCAATGCTGACAGGGGAAAAAGGCTTGATGTTCACATTAGAAACTTGTGCCGATATGAGTCTTGTGTCTCTTATATGTTTTGTAATGTGTGCTGATGAAAGCAATGACTATTTGTGATAGTGCTGCTGTTTTAGCTGCTCAAAGTGAGACCAAGGACGAAATCTGCTGTAAACATCATTCTCCTCGATGTATAGTCTGATAATGCAATTATGCTATAACCAAGGAATGAATTAATTAGATATTGCTGTAATCTGTGACTTTGGTTTGGGCTTTAAAACTGCTTAATGTGCAGCAGCATACAACAATTAATGCTGTTCCTGATTTTGTTTTTATTTGTTGTTGTTGCAAATGTTAAAGATAACAAGTGGGAGCCTGCCCAAAAATACTACAATATTTTTTAGTCTTACATTGTTCCACACAGTTCAGGACTGAATGAGCAGCTTGTTGTGCAGCTGTCCTCAAATGTTGCTATATGCTAACAAGTGGAGAGATTGTGAAATGCTTCTTCTCATGCCTTCTCACAGCCACTCCCAAATCTGCATGGTGTAACATAGCATTGGGGGGCTTATTTTTGTTGCCCTACTTTATATGGGAAAGTTCAGAGGAAAATGGGGTTGGGTATATGTTTGTAAGAAAGCCAGCATGGTATAGTGGTTTGAACAGAAGACCAGGGTTTGGATACCAGGGTTTGGTTCCTTGCTTAGCCATGGAAACCCATTGAATGGCCTTGGATGCATCACACTCACAGAGCTCCAGAAAACCTCATTATGGATTCACTTTAGGGTCTCTATAATATAGTAGGAAATTACTTGAAGGTACACAGCCAGAACACTGTTTGTGTGGTACTGCTTTTAGTCCCCTGTTCCAGTTTTTGGGGTTCTTTCTACTTTATGGCTCTAATAGCTAATGTGGGTAGAGGTTCATTATTATTCTCTAATTCTTTCCATCGTAAAGCCTTCAGCTTCAGATGGGTCAAGACTACGGAAACTTTATAACTTTCTGAGGGCAGGGGACACATTAGGATCAGGATGTGTGTCTTAGACATATCTCTTCACTCATTATGTGCTTTGTTCTTATGCAGCTTAAATTCAGGCTGATTTTAATTTTTGAGAGGTTAAATTGTTTCGGAGAAAACTCAGCCTGGCCAGTCTACACTTTCCTAACCACCACCCCTTATCCATTTAAACTAGTCTGTCCTGGAGGGAGAGCACATGCAGAGCCCTTGGTGGTCTGTTTGTGAGGAAGCTTCATAGCATAGTGGTCCCAGTGTTGGACTGGGACTCTAGGAGATCGAGGTTTAAACCCAAGCTCAGCCACAGAAACCCACTGGGTGACCTTGGGCAGGTCACATTGTTTCAGCCTTAGAGGAAGGCATTGGCAAACAAGTTGTGAATATGTCTTGGCATGAAAACCCTGGGAGAAAATTGCCATAAGCCAGAGCTGACTTGGAGGCATACAACAATAGCAACCTTTTTTAAAAAAAATAACCCAAAGACCTTCCTGCAGTGGTGCTGTGTATGCTTATTCCTTTCTAGGAGGCACAAATTGTTGATGAGTACAGATGAATAAGCAGTATTTTTCTACATACCTTAGTATTCTTTCTTCCCTGTAGGAGCACACACACAACACACATGCAGCTCTCAAAATGTTGTCCTGCAGCTTCCACTACCCCTCAGCATCAGGGGGCTTAGGTTGCTGAGAGCTGCAGTATTGTAATCAGGAGGGCTAGATGTTCCCCTCTTCTTTCCTAGAGAGAACAGAGCAGTACATTAGTTCATTCCCTGTCTAAATGTTTTATGCCACAACATTTATTACAGGTAGGTTGGCAAATCTCTGGGGTTTGCTTCTTCTAAATTTGAATTCTCTGTGGAGTAAAACAGTTGGCACTTCATTCACAACAAAACAAATCTAATTAATTTCCCCTCTATACCCATAGCTACAGAGCAGTTTGGAAATGTTAATAATTTGGTTTTGTAAACTTCAGGCTTTTGGTCACACTATGAACACTTCAACAAACAAGATTTTGTGTGTTTGTTTCAATGTCAAAAGGACAGTACATTTTTACACGAAATTTGTCAAAAACAAAATAATTAATATAAAGGTGTCTATTTTACCATCTAGAGTGAGTAATATATTAACTTCAAATGGTTATTAAAAACATTTGTCTGCTTTCTGAGAATAGCTCTTCACCATGATGGTGTCTTATTAATCTAATAAATCATTCCAGACATTCAATCAAATTATATTTTTTTGCACACACAGGGTGTGTGTTTCTTAATATAACTACTTTGATGTTTAAAAACTTGGAAGTTTAAGAATACCTGCAGTGCTCTGAATATTTTTTTTAAACTGGACAAAGAATTACAGTACCATAGAGAGAAATTTATTCAGCTGGGTGATGCAGGAGAGGCAGGGGTATGGTTATCTCACACTAAAAATATGAGTTACATCCCATGAAGGATTTTCCTCTGCAAGTCCTATTCCCTGTTGTTGTCGATGATTCAATACTTTGAGTAGTTAGAGAATTTTCTCCCCGTTCTTCCTATTGGCATATTTTAAGATTACTATGATCCTCAATTCAAGAAGGATATCAACAAGCTGGAGAGGGTCCAGAGGAGGGCAACTGAAATGGTGAAGGGTCTGGAAGCCATGCCCTATGAGGAGCAGCTTAGGGAGCTGGAGATGTTTAGTCTGCAGAAGAGAAGGTTAAGAGGGGACATGATAGACATGTTTTAATATTCGAAGGGATGTCATGTTGAGGAGGGAGTGGACTTGTTTTCTGCTGCTCCAGAGACCAGGACAAGGAACAATGGATTCAAGCTGCAGGAAAGGAGATTCCACTTGAACCTCAGGAAGAACTTCCTGACGGTCAGGGCTGTCCGGCAGTGGAATATGCTGCCTCGGAGTGTGGTAGAATCTCCTTCTTTGGAGGTTTTTAAGCAGAGGCTGGATGGCCATCTGTTGGGAATGCTTTGAGGTGGGTTCTTGCATAGCGGGGGGCAGGGGGTTGGACTGGATGGCCCTTGTGGTCTCTTCCAGCTCTATGATTCTATCACGTTTTCATTGTGACTTCACATTCACTTTCCCCCATCTGTGCAGAACTAAAATGTGTGGGAAACTTTGAATAAAACATATGAACTTGTGGGACAGAATATGCTTCACTTTATTTTATCTTAATTGAAGTAGATTAAGCCAGTCATATGTATATTTAATCTGAAGCAGGGGTGTTGCTAACCAAACCTGTTGCCCAAGGCTATGGATCTTTTATTTTATTCTCTCTCTCTTCCCCCCCCCATACATATATATGTGTATTGTAGACATCTAGCAAGCTACACAAATTGTAGGCAGATTTGTATTGTATAGGACTGATTCCTAGAGCTTTTAAGTGTCTAACAGTGCCCCTGCTCAGAAAAAATAAGTCCTTTGTGCTTGTTGGGTTTACTTTTGGGTAGGTGTATATTAGATTACAACCACAGAAGCCTATAGCCAACTCTGTAGCTGATTTAAATATCTATGTACAAAAGCATATGAATGTAATCATAGAAGAAACTCCCCCACTGCTGTCTCCATCCAGATTTCTCTCTCCTGTATGATCTTGGAAGCTAAGCAGGGTCTGCCCTGGTTTGTACTTGGATGGAAGAATTGCCAACAAATACAAGGTGCTGCAGGCTGTATTTCAGAGAAAGGAACTTGCAGAACTACCTCTGAATATTTCTTGCCTAAGAAAACCCTATGAAATTCATGTGGTCACCATAAGTCAACAGGCAGTTTGAAGGTACATATACACACATATGATCCTAACCCCCAGGTCCCTTTTTTCTTTTCCTCCCAGCATCATTTGTCCATTCTCCCTTGAAGTTAATTCTCTTCTACCCACATTTCTCAACTCTCTCAACCATATTGGTCCCTGTACACAGACAAGTGAACCAATAAACACACACATTCTCTTTGCCCTTCCCCCCACCCCCCGTTTCCTCCCCAATGCGTACGTACTGCTCACTGGCCATATGAGAGATAGTTAGTTCAGGAAACATTTGAAAATGCTGGTCTTGATTTTGGAAGATGTATTGGCCACTCAGAAGTAGTCAAAATTGCACCTTACACCCTCAGTCAAAATGCATGACCACTACTTATCTGCAGCACAGTACCATTCTAGAGAGTGAGAGGCCCCATTCCTGTCCATAGCTCTTCCCTTCTCTGCTTCCACAACTATCTCCTGGCTGCTTTCCTCTCTTGCTAGAGCTCCTGACTTGCATTGAAATTGAGAGACACTGTAGTCTTAATATAGCAAGTTTCCTACTTCCCCAACCAACCTTTTCTTTAGCTTTGATTTTGCATATAACTGTCATTCCTTGATCCTACTTGTCCTGTATTTTATGTAAGTTAACTGTCAGACCACCACATATAGGTTGTGTCTTAAATAAGTGCTCTTCAGGCTGTTTGCTGGGGAATTTTTGTTTTTTTCTTCCCAGCATGCCAGGTTGTCACCATTTTTGTGCCCATTGGCTACAACTGTTTCTTTTCTAGAAACTTGCTGTGGACATTCAGCCTTTCTATTCTTGCTTTCTGTTGCATAAGATCATGCAGGCCCAAGGTTACTCCCCCCACCCCCATGATACCATATAAATATATTGCCTGTAAATGCAAAATGCATATGTATGGCATTTGGCTGCCATCATGTCATGTTTTTCCTGTCTTTTGACTGTCACTATTTTAAAACACTTTAGAAATCTTTTTCTTGTGGTAAGCCAGACTTACATTGGCCACATTAACTGAGGTTTGGCCAGCTTAACATGTGTTTTGGCATCTTATAAACGACTAGGGAAATAAGATGTAAGCCTAGATTTCACTTGTATCCATTCTACTAGATGCTGACGTTGAAGCATACATGGTCTGGTTAGACCTGCTTCATAGTGGATGTGCAGTTGGCCTAGAAAACATGTGGCCAATGCCATTTAGGACACTTCAAAATGGTGTGCAGCTAAGCCTGTAACTGCTTTGTTCTTTGTACCATCCATTTTCTTTTCAACCAGAGATGGAAAGAGTTTCTTTTCTGTATAAATGCTAACTGAGTCTGAATCCCCAATTAATAAACCTATTTCTGCCACTTGTGTCGATCTGCCCCTGGGTAGATTAAACTGCTTTTGCCTGAGGACTCTTACATATTTCTTTTCGCTACAGTTTGCTGATAAAGACATTTGATTTTTCTGAGAAATTAAGAATCCCCAAATACTAAGAGGACTGTGTTTGAGAATGGGCAGACAATACTTTGAGTACTTCTTTTACTTTCTTTTTGCTGAAAGGTAAAAGAGAAATGTAATAAATCATAAGTAGCCACAACCTTTCCACTTTTGAGGGTGGTTGTTACTGTTTTAATTAACTGGACAACATTAGGAGATGCCACATTTTTACCACCCCTTCTGAGCAGAATTCTGTAATTTTGTCAACTAACATTTTGTAGATTCCCTACATACCCTTGTTAAACATCTGTGTTCTCGGAAAGCACCTAAGTAGTGTTTTCCATTCAATAGCCTTAATTTATGTACATGTGCCCATTGCTATCCTCCCATCATGAGAAGGAGAGAGGAGTAGTGAATTCTTTTAGTCTCTTGCCAGCTCTAGAAAGACACTACCAAGACTCCCTTCGCAGCAGATTTTCCGAAAGTTGACTGCTATGACTAATGGAAGCAAATACTGTAATAAGGACTTGTTCCTAGTCTGTTCTTGAATTTTCCATCTTTGCCTCCCCACCCATGCTTCATCAGCACTTCTTTTGCTTTGGTGGAAACCACCCATTTTTGTTTAAAGGCATCCCCTCTCATATGGGAAACAGTTCTCAGACAGTCAGACTGACAAACAGATAGGCACATTCTTTGAAGTGCCAGAAGGGAAGCTCTTGCAATATGGAAGTGTGAGACTTTTCTAAGCTCACACTGTCCTTTTTCTTTTGTACCTATCTGTCATAGAAGTGAATGGAGTCAACTTCTGTGGCAGGAAATAAGCCACTGCTTGGGAGATGCCCATGAGATGGTGACAAAGCCTGTAGTTTACTAACACAGAGCCACTCAGAATCCACTGATTTCAATGGAGCAATATATCATTATGGTTTCTCTTTTACATACGCCTGCATACACACCACTGCCTTTTTCCTATCAAAAGGATAAGGCATTCCACTAATGTTGCATAAAAATGCATTTGGTTGCTTCTTACAGAAGATTCATGAATAGAGATTTCTGTTTGGCATGCATGAAATAGCATGTTCTTTTCTACAGAGTGCTATGGACCAAAGATAGCAAAAATTTCCTAATGCTTCAATGAGCAACAATTAGTTCCTGTGAAAGAAATACTGTACTAGCATACCACTAGGTATAAAATTGCTGCATGACATCAGTTTCAGCAGTGTTGCTTCCCTGATAGTTCCATACCTCATGCTTCCAATCCATATTGTGTTCTGGAGTTGCCACACTAGTTTCTCTCCTGAATATGTGACACTCAGCATGTTCAGGAACAAAAAATCCTGGTTTAGTTTTGCTGCCCTCTGGGAATTTCAACTGCTGCATTTTCTTTAAAAAAATGTTGAAATGTGAATTAAACATCTGAAGGAGAGACAGATGTTTCTAGGTCCTTATGCCAAGGCTCTGCTAACAAACACAAGCAGCAGGCAGGGTGACAAAGTAGATGTTCTGCACTGAATAAATATGAAAGGACAGGAAGTACATCTAACTTCTGAAAGATTTGATCTGGAAAGGACACTTTTTCACAGAGAGAAGGCATTTTGCTCCTATGCAGAGACTGGTAGGATTATAAATTATTGGCTTGGCTTCAGAAATCAATCAGACCTTGATTTATTGAATAGTAGACTTTCTTTCAGAATTCTGAAGAGAGTGCTGCATCATCTTTGCTTGGGAGGTGTTCAAACAAATTACTTGCGGGAGTGCTCAGCCAGTGAAACATCTTGCCTTTGACCTCTGCCCACATGGGAATTCTGAGCATGCTTGAATGTCACGTTTTGAATTGCACCAGGCAAACTAAAGCTTGATCTTGCACCAGTGTCTGAAAGTAAACTCCAGGATTTTAAAAATGTAACACAGGCAGAATGTGAATGAAAACGCACACATCCATAGCCACAGGTTTACACCTCAGCAATTATTGTGCTTTCCTCTGCTAAACTGATTGAAGACTTTACTCAATAAGAAACTGCTTTAACACTGTGAAGCAGCAGAGATTTCTGTATACCATTATTTGTTGCTTCAAGGAGTAAATCCATCCTCATTCCTTATTTCCGCAACCTCTCACTATTTCCGTCCTGATGTGGGTAAAGAAGAGAACGACTTCATTGGCTTTCTCATGGCACTGCTCAGTGGGAGACTTCTGAATTATAATTGGTTTCTGTCTGAGTGGAAGTCAAGAGGTGTTAGAAATCTGTAGCGTATCATGATCCTAATCATGTAACACTGTTCCAGACACCCACACACCTCTGGGAGACCCACACTGGAAAGACTAGAACAAATGCTAGCTTCCATTTATTACAGAAAGACTTATTGTAACATTTAAGAGGGGGGGGAAAGGACTGCAAGTCAGGGCAAGTGGAGAAAATCCAGCTAGCTTGAAATCAGTGTTTATTTAATCCAACATCCTGTTTCATACGGCTATCATTCAGGTGATTTCGAGTGACCCACCAGTGGGGCACAAATATAGTCCCCAGCACATATTATACCATAGCTTGGAAAAATTATTACTACTAGAAATGGTCCATCTTAGCTGGGGAATTTTTAGAAGTCTAAAACGCTAACTTTTCAAGGCTCTACTACTATTATCACTTCTGAGGAGATGTATGCCACTTAGCTACCATTGCTTGTAGCCACTACTAGACATATCATCATTACAAATCCAGAAATCTGTTTCTAAAGCCATCTAAGAAGGTAGACATCTCATGATGGTGGATCCCATGTATTGACTGTATAGTGTGTGGAGGGCTTTTTTTTTTTGTTTCTCTTGTATCTCTTGCTTATCAATTTCATTGGAAGACTTGAGGTTCTTCTATAATGAGACAGAGAGAAACACTGATCTGTTTTTCTATACAGAGCCCAGAAAGTCCTATTCCTTTCTTACAGATAACAAATGAATGATCTGACTAAATTCCTGATTCAAGATTATGCTCTCATGTAATTACATACTGGTTTGTATGTTTGTTCTATTTAACTGAGCAATTCTCTTGCCTTCTCATTCAGAGGCTAGGAGTATGTAGGAGTCTCAGATTGTCTTCCAGTTGTGTGCACATGGTACTTTTTTCAGAAGAGCCAGGCTAGTAAGCCTTTTGTAGGGCATTAGTGCTTAGTTAGTATTCTTCAGAATATGGGGCAAAGATTTCTGTTAATAGTACATAAATGTGCTATACTTTTATACTGTTGGTAATACTGTTATTTCCTCATGTAGTGATTGGATGAAGCACAATTAATTGTATACAGTGTGCCCTCCTTATATGCAGGCATTCCTCATTTAAAAAAAAAGGAATGCTCTGTCCCATTATTGTCAATGTACACAACATGTGTGCATCTACACCAGAACAGGTGCATACCCAGCACATCCGTTGATGGTAACAGGACACAAGACTTTGCATGACCTCATATTCCTGTATGTGGAGGTCTTGCCAGCAGAGGGTGCACTGTATGCCTTTTTACCCACATTTTGCCTGATACGGCAGATACCGTTAGACAAGGGTCAGCGTTGTACCCTTCTGAATTACATAGCATAGGCAGTATCATAAGCCAACAGTTTGTGTGCTAAAAGGTCTCTGATACTGAAATCAGGTGTCTTTCTCTTATATATAGACTGACACTAGTTGTTTCAGAGAATGTTTGGTAGGATACAGTAATCATGAGATGGAGAACACTGAAAACTACTTTATTTGGGAAAGAAGCAGGGTGCTCATTTCTTCATCCAGATTCATTAAAGACATGGTAGATGCCAATGTTTAATGTTTTTGCATGCCACTATTTTGAGCATCTGGACCTGCTGGGAATGACAGCTATTATTTTCCCCCATCCCCTAAATAATAACAGAAAAATGGGTTGAAATTTAACAGTTTCCAGACATATTCCAGGCGGAGGAAAATACTAGGTGGGCCTTGATGAGTTCAGCTCCAACCGTTCTTTTTTCTTCCCCACTGTCCATACTTCATATCTCTGGGCTGGGTTTTCTGCAGAGGTATGCTGCTTTTAGGGTAGTTATGTATTGCATCCCATCCCATGTCTCTGATGGCTTGTATGATCCAATGCAGTTGGGGCTGGAACAGCCACGGTTCTCGTTTCTTCCAGACCTGTCCCTGGGCCCCACCAACTGCAGCCTCAACCTTTTGGTCCCCTTTGTGCCACCTCCTGGCTAGTCTGCCTCCTTATTTTCCATTCCAAACCACTGCTTTGCTCCCTTTATTGCTTCCTTTTCAAACACCCCTTTGCACAGTCTTCTTTCACATATAAGTTGTGTCTACTGGTTTCACCCACTTTCGCTCTCTCTCATTCTCCACTTTAAAGCCTGTCTCAGTTTCTTCTCTGGCCTGTGGTTGTGTCCAGCACAACACCTTTCCCCACGCCTTGAGTTTTTCTTCTTAGTCTTCCTGTACCTCTGGACCCTGCTATTAGCTGGCTATGTCAGCTGCCATCTCAGAGCCCCATGCCTCTTCAGTACACCCTCTTTTACATCTTCTTCTAATTTATTCTCCTAAAATGAGGTTTGAATTAAAGTGTAATCCTTCCCACTTGAACATGCTTAGATGCATTTTATCTTGGATTTGCTTATTACTCTGTGTTACTGGTCATTTATCATTCTCTGTGTAATAAACCTTGGGATGCTACAAAAGAAAACTTCTGAGGGGAAAATTAAAAAAAAAAGTCTAGCTGAATAGTTGTTGTTGCAATTTGTTTCCAGCAAATTGCTGGTTTGCCATGAAAACAGTATGTCAGTATCATTGGTCTGACTATATTTTTACTGGATGTGTTGGAACCAGCTGCCATGGATCATAACAATCATCTCTGAGTCCACAGAACTGTCAGGTTGGAAGGGATCTTTAAAGCCATCTAGTCTAACCTCCTTCTATTAACTGTAAGGTACAACTGCAGCAACAAGCCAGTGTGGTGTAGTGATTTTAGTGTTGGACGATGACCTTGGAGACCAGGGTTTGATTCCCTGCTTAGCCATGGAACCCATTGGGTGACCTTAGGTGCATCTCTCACTCTCAGCCCCAGAAAACCTTGTGATAGGTTTGCCTTAGGATCACTGTAAGTCACAAACAACCTTGAAGGCAAACAACAACAACAGCAGCTCTGCCAGATGCGTATCCTGCTTCCTACAAAGGAAAGCCCAGTGGTGCCTCTGGCAGTCTTTTCTATTGTCAGTCAGTTCACATTGTAGGAAGCTTATCTTAATGTTTATTGGAAATCTTTTTCCTTGCAATTTCCAGGTATTGATTCTAGTCTCGCCCTATGAAGCAAGAGAAAACACCTCACCTGTCTTCTGCATGACAGCTTTTCATATGTTTGAAAACAGCTATCATCTCTCCCCTTACTCTTCCTTCATAATGATCCACTTTTTTTATCTGTATGGAACAGGTCAGGTCCTGCTAATGAATTGGAAATATTTTCTTTCTCAGCCTTCTGCATTTCTACTACATATTTTTTTATAGCTATCACTTCTTCCTTAGTAGTAGTGCTCAAGGCCACTTCTTGCAGGACACAGAAGTAAAGGTTAAAGTTCATTAATCTTATTTTTGGTACAATCTCCATCATAGCATAGATAATTACTTCAAAGGAGAAAGTTATGGAAGGAAAAATATTTTAACATTAACTTTTGTTTGAAAATGCAAGTCTAATTAGGAAAGTCAAATGTGCCTCTTTCTGTGATTTTATCTGTACAAGAAGGCAACTCATGTTTTATGTATAAAATCTTTTTCATGGGGACACAGTTGCATAACAGTTTTCAGCAGCGGTTCCAAAATGCTACATCAAGACTACCCTGTAATAGAGTTATTGCTCTGGGGGAGTGATAGCTCTGGTCAAAGAAAACATTTTTGATGTCCTGGGTGAACAAGGAGAGAAAATAGTTATAAATTCTTTGATATCTAGTTGATTTTAAAAAAAAACTGTTGCAACTTGGTCTTATGTCTGTAGATGCAGATCTCATGGTTCCCATTGGTAGTCTTACCAGCATTTTATTTTGTTTTTTTTAAATAATGGAGTGAAATTTTCTTCTTCAGAGGGCTAGAATGGAAATAGCTAGTAACTGGAAGACCAGTGCAGCTTACTGCATATAGTCACACCAACATTTTTGAAAATTGGCTTTAACTAACAGGTTAATGTGGCTTTAACTAACAGGTTAATGCAACAAATGAACATGGCTAATGGTCTCAGGTTATGATTTTCCTTCTTAGAAAAATAGTGCCCATTCATTACATTTAATATCAAAGATTATTCAGCTAGACTTTTGATAAAAATATAAGTTCAGCTATAAATTGTTTACTCTGTAAATTTTGGACTAACCATGTAAATTTTAAATCTTCCCATCGTCCTGAAATAAGTTAAAAATTGCCTCTGCTCACATTCAAATGCATGAATTTGCTCTGGTACCTTATGATTATATGGTTTTTGGTTTGCTGTTTGCAAAATGCAAGAAAAGTTTCAATGGTTTGTTTTTTTAAAAAAATTAGGGATGGGACAGTAATGTTGGGGCACTTACTGCTTTGTCAGTCATGCTTGCTGTGATGATGGCAGTAGTGATTCAACAATAGCAGTCTTCTCTCTAAAAGATTTACACGCATGATACATTACATTACATTATGCATTTTACATTGAGGTTGTAGATCTTCACCAATTTCATTCTCATAAGGAAGAATGAATAATTCAATTAATTTTCTTCTCACTATGAGAAAGTTCTTGAAAGTTGTGGACATTTCAAGCACTATTCACAGTTTGGGACTTACTCTGCACCAAAAAACAAACAAAACTCCAAAACTACACTCTGTGTGTGTGTGTGTGTGCGTGCGCACACGCGCACACACACAGAAAACATGCCTTCATAGAAAATGTTGAGGGGAAAGCGTCCAGCGTCAAAATAAGTCTTCAGAGATTTTCATCACTCAGTATTCTCCTGGTCTCATGGTATCCCAACACTTGTCAGAGTGTCCTTTTCATCTCCTGTTCGATTATTTGCAAACATTCCTTCCACCCCTCCTTTACACTCTTGTCCTTGAATATGATGTGGGATTGCACAGTGGGGCTGTATAGATCTAAATGCCTGCCTGCCTGCCTGCCTGCCTGCCTGCTTGCCTTCCTTCCTTCCTTCCTTCCTTCCTTCCTTCCTTCCTTCCTTCCTTCCTTCCGCTGGTTTCAGAGAATATATAGATACAAATAAATATGTTCCAAAAACAGATTCATATTTCAGGTCAGTGCAAACTGTAGTTCATTTGGTAGGTGTAATTTCCATCTAATACACATTTTCTGTCATAGTGTAGAAATTTCAAATGATCATATATTCCAGGTACCTGCTTTATCTAGACCCAGGCTGTTGATCCACCTTGCTCAGTTCTGTCTGCTCTATTTGAGTCCACATGCTAAGTTTCAGGCAGAGGCCTTTTCCAGCCTTTCTGTCTGAAATTCTTTAAGATGCTAGAAGTGGAACCTGTGACCTTATTCATGAAAAGTATGAATACTGCCTCTGAATTATGACCTCTCTGTGAATGCCACAATAGATGCAAGCATCATATGAAAAATATAGCTTTGTGAAACTAGTGCTATTGAATTTATGCTAGGGGAACCTCACAGTGGGCCTTTTCATTTGTCTGGCCATGTCAGTAATGCTGACTTTAATTTTAACTGAAGCAGTGATGCACTGCTTTCCATTTGCTAGACAAGTGTGCTGAAACAGAAGATTTCCACATGTTTATCTCCGATCATGAATTATACTTCCTGTATTTACACTTCCCTGCCACATGCTTTATGATGTCATTTATTAGGAGGAAATTATGCAAAGTTCCAATCTTTGTCTTTGTACAAAGAAAGCTTTGGAGATCGGTGTTAAAACAGTTCAGTTCTTGGCATCCATCTGTGGGCTTGTAACAGCAGCCACTAGATTCATATATATTTCCTGTGACAAACCGTTTATATAAACTTCATAAATTTACGTTGTTCTTTATGATGACAGGATGTTCATTATCCTCCCATAAGGGCTTGCAACATGTATGAGACAAGTTAAAGGCATGGACTTTATATGAAGGAGTAGGTTTTAAAATATTTGTTGATTAATGGTTATGATTTATCAATCATAGGCTTAAAATGTGCAATTTAAAAGAGCTATCCCCAGTGAGAAGATTTCACTGCTAATGTCATTTTTAAAGCAATCTGTGTACATATCTGCACTAAATAATGTGTTCCAGATTACTTTCCAAAGTATCAATCACTCTTGTAGACTGTTTGTCAAAGAAAAATTTAATCTCCATTACCTTTCATTAAAACACCACCTATGTTGAAATTATGTAATATTTATTTTAGACAGCTAAAAGAAATAACCTAGGCTCTGGTTGATGGACATCTGCGACCAAAGCAACTGATAATATTTAACTCAAAAGGTACTGAAGCGGATCAAAGAATACAAAACCTTCACCTGCCCTTTGCTGCTTTTGGTCAGGTTGCATCAACTGAAGAGTTTCCTGTGCTGGTTGGGGGAAAAAAGCAGAGAAGTGCTGTTGCAAAATTCCTTTCTTTTCCACAGCCCTGTGACATTCATTTATTTCTAATTTACCGGTAGATTCCAGAAGAACATGATTTGGAGAGCCAGGTCCGTAAAGAGAGGGAGTGGCGGTTCTTGCGCAATGCTCGAGTCAGAAAGCAAGCACAGAAAATCATCCAAAAAGGTAATCCCCTCTGCTGCCCCACCACCACCACTTTTGCTACATCTCTTAGCACCAGTGAGAATGGATATTCTTTCTTGGTCATGACACTGATTAGGAGCACTGTCCATAAGCTATTGTCATGCTGACCTCTTTAAAGGCTTTTGCTAGCAACTTGTGCTGTTGTGGTAGGTGATTTGCTTTTGAGATTTAACTGGTCTTTTCCTTCCTTAGTAAAGTGTACAGCAGTACGGTCATGAATCTTCTAGGGATAGGGTAGAAAAACTACAGTTCAATTCTCTGCCTACCATGCCTCGCAAGATTTGTTATTTCAGTTGGACACAGCAGAATTTGATCCAACATTCAATGAACGCAGCCCATTTAATAGTTTTATCAGTAGTAATTCAATGTGAAGTACCTCTGAATTAGTCATAATATGCATGCTCACAGAACTAGAGGTCACAGCATCACTGCAAACACCTCATTAAACTTTCTGGGCTTTAGCTGCAGAACAACTAGGGTTACCCCTCTCTCCTTCTGTATCTGTATATCTGTAGAAGAATAACTTCCAAGTAATTTGGAAGTACACAGAACTTTAAAATAGCTTACATTCTCGTGATAGCTTTTCAAATGTTTAAGACTTTCCAAGTAAAAAGCCTTTCATCCTTCTGAAATTGCCATTCTACTTAACGATAAATGTGGAAAAGATTGTGAAGTACTTGGGACAGAGTATGGATTCCTGTCTCATAGCATTGAGAAACTAAATGCAGTCATACTAATTAAGTCTTCCTTCAGATATTCAGAACCATTCTGTGAACCCCTCCTTCTCTTCCCCTTAGGCCAGAGGTGTCCACCTTGAAGAACACAAGGCTGTTCTCAGAAGTCTCTTAATTTTGAAAATAGTTGTTTATTTTTTAAAGGATTTTAGAGTCAGCAAAGACAACCACAACATCTATAAATTACTTCCCATGTAAAACATTTCATTCAAACATCCTTATAATATGGTCCATTCATATATTTTTCATCTGGTTTGGGGACCCCAGGAAGTCCCAAGAGCTGCAGGCTGAATAGTTGTGCACGCAGACCTTGTTCTTTGCATAGAAGTGGAAAGCTGTCTGATGGTACAGTGGCATCCATAGTTGATGCAAACAAAATAGTCTTGTTTTTCTCCTTTAGTCTTAACTGTTTTAGTCTTAGCAAAGAGTGAGGAACAGGGATTGGAGAACAATTGGTCACGATAATCTTTTAAGTGCATGCATCTAGTGACAGGTTTGAACCTAAACACTGGTAGTTGAGCTTTTTGGTAGCCATGCCTATCGGAGATGAAACAAAACTTCCACATCCATAACAAAATGAATCCCTCTGAGGCATTCTCACCTTTCTTCTCAGTCTGGTGAAGCTCAGATGGATGTTACAGCTTAGTTACAATAATGAGTGTTGCAGGCAAGGATGCCAGTGTTTCCACCCTGTCCAAAGGGTAGAATCAGTGACTGATGTGTTTAAAGCTACTGGGGCTGCCAGGCTTTACTTGGCTTGTATTCCGTTATATCCCCTATACATTTATAAGGCACCTAGAGGATTTCAGTGTCCTTTGGCTTTATAAAGCCGCAAAATGATTTTTTTTTTCTGCAGTGTAATTATCTAGTTATTCTTATGTGTGGCCTATTTTGCCCTTGTAGCATCTATGCTTCTCCTCCCATATGCACTGGATTCACATTTCATCGTCATGTATATTCCATGCCTTACTGAAAGCTCATCATACTTATTTATAACTTTTTATGCATTTATGAAGCAGCTGTCAGACAGTGGGCTTTATTATTTAATGACAGGAGATGAATTTGAATTCTCTCTATCTTCATGAAGTGGCCCCTTAATTTTACATGACTGCGCTTAGAACTGACGTTATATTCCTTCTGCAGCTTGCATGACCAGTGAATAAGAGGGAGTACAATTTCGTCATTCACCTCTGCTGTCATTTTCAGCATGACTCAAGATTGTTCCCACCAGAGTTGAGAAAATGTGGGTACTTTCCCATCTTGAGATGTCAAGGGGGAAAAGATTAGTGTGAAATATTAATCTGCTGAGATAGATGGTCTGTCTCTCACATACAGCTCAGTCCTTTGAAACCTGGTAAGCTTGAGTCAGCAGAGAAAGGAGCCTTGAGTATTTTTAAAAGAAATAGAATGGTGCACAGAACTCTGCAAACAATTGAGATGGTTAGTGTCAGAACAGTGTGGGAGGATTTTCTCTTTGTCATGAGAGCAGCATTTTCATGTTTTGTTTCATCAAGTTTCCCATACGTCTAAGATTTTCCTGACTACCACTATCCTGAAGCTTTCAGCATTTTGGTAGCCAGTAAAGTCAATAGCTCTTAGCCCGTAGCAGTACAATGTGTAGCATTTTTGAAAGCATTTTATTTCACACATACTTAGCTGTAGTGCAAAGAAGTGTGGCGTTGGGCATGTCACACTCTCAGCCACACAAGAAGGCAGTGACAAACCTCTGAATAACTCTTGCCAAAAAAGCCCATGATTGATTCACATTAGAGTGGCCAAGTAATAGGGAAACTACTTGAAGACACACAGTGGCAAAGTGGAAGCACTGGCAATCTTGGGTGCCATCCGTTTTGGAGCTCTGACTCCACTGGTACCTGAAAAAGGAGAAAAAGTTTTGTAGAAATAATTACAAGATGAACTCTGCACTAAAACTCAGTAATATGTGTGAGCTTGCCTTTAAAATGACTGTGGGCCTTTGGGCTATTTTTGAAATATGAAATCTTGGCTCTTACTGCAAGTGAAATGAATTCATGCCTTCTGCTCTTGCTACCTGCCCATTCAGTGTGTCCTCTAATAGGTAGTTAACCTTTCACAACATTTTGCCTGCTCAGTGATCTGCTCTCCTCTTAGCCAAGCAGTGTTCTACTGTCAAATTCTGAAAACCTTTGCGAGATCTCATATTTGTTAGGGTCAGAAGAGGAGAATCAGACTGTGGAGATAAATTGGCAGCCTTTCCCTCTGGTCTTAACAGAGGAAATAGATATATCATGCTAAAGGAAATCAGGCATATCAATTGGTCCCTTACTGGGTGATTACTTCATTTTCTGTCTGGACTGAATACAAAATTAAGGAAGTCTGGAAAGAAACCAGGTTAGGGTTAGGTTAGGGAGCCTTCTTTGTAGATCAATAATCCATGATCATTCAGTGCAATTTGAGTATAAGATATTGATACCGATATTCTCTCTGCACTCCATTTCACACTTTCTAGGCATTTCACGACTAGATGATCAAATCTTTCTGAACAGGAATCCTGGCATGCCCTCTGTAGTCAAGTTTCACCCATTTACCCCATGTATAGCAGTGGCTGATAAAGACAGCATCTGGTAAGACACAAATGTTTTTTAAGGGATGTGAGCACACTTGATCTGGTCTTCTGTTTGTCCTACTAAGGAAAAGTCTGATAAGTACAGTTGTCTTGTTGTACTTGGATTTGTTACAGACCTTTGTAGTAGACTTTCATCTTATCCCCTCTGCAGCAGCCGGAGGTGTAATGAAGAGACATTAATCAAGTGATGTTAAATACTCTGCAGTGGGGAAGCAGGGCACATTTGATTTTGGGCCAGTCAGAAAAGTTTAGCAACCTGAACACTTAAATCCAGCTTAGTATATGAATTCAGCTGTCTAACTTTGGGGATTTTTTTTTCTTTTCCTTTTGGTTTTTTTTTTCTCCTTTTCCCAGCTTTTGGGATTGGGAAAAAGGGGAGAAACTGGATTATTTTCACAATGGAAACCCACGCTACACAAGAATCACAGCCATGGAATATTTGAATGGACAAGACTGCTCCCTGCTCTTGACAGCTACAGGTGGGTATGGTTTAAATGAAATGAGAAGTGTCTGACATGGACTCTTTCTCACCATCCTGTTAAAAGGTTTGGCCCTGTGATTCATTCACATATAGGTATAGGCTCATATCCCTGCTTTCCCCACCACCACCCACCTTCCCACCAGCAAAGTCTGGTATATATTTCTTTTCTGAACAACAAGTGAAAAAGTCCTTATTGCACACCGTTTTCAGCACACATGCCAACAGGCTTTTGAGTCATCCATAAGACTCTGGAGCATCACAAAGTAGTATTTGAGCATTATCTTGTAAACTCAGTATCTTCTCCTGCCATCTTCAGTTCATTCCAGGTGTGCAAAATATGTTGTGAATCAAGTGATTCACAATCTATAAAGTTAAAAGCTTAAGCATTAAAAATATTAAAAGTTCTTAAAATCCTATATACAATTCTTAAAAACAGCACTGTGCAGAATTAAAAGCCCAACTTTAGTCAGTTTTCAAGGGCCTGGTGGCACAAAAATGTTTTGAGCTGCCGACAGAAGGAGAGCAAGGACAAAGTCATCTTGGCCTCTCTAGGAAAAGAGTTCCAAAGTCTGGGAGCGGCCACCAACAAGGCCCTCTCCCTTGTTTCCACCAAACAAGCCTGAGAAGGTGATGGGATTAAAAAGAAGAGCCCTCCAGATAATCTTAGTGTTCTAACGGGCTCATAAAGGGAGATGCAATCCTTCAAATAACCTGGCTCCAAGCCACATAAGGCTTTATAGGTCATATAGGAATTGTATCCAGAAACAGACCAGCATCCAGTGATGCTTCTGTAGCTAAGGAGTTGGGTGTTTCCTGTAGCCAGCCTCAGTTAACAACCTGGCTCTTTGGGCCTGCTAAAGTTTTGAGCATTTTTCAAAGGCAGCCCTGCATAGAGCGCATTAGAGTAATCCAGATGGGATATAACTAAAAACATGTACCATCATGGTCACATCCATCTTCTTCAAGAAAGGGTGCAGTTTTAACTGCGAAAGCACTGCTGAAACCTGGCCTTTAGGCTCTGAACTAAATCTAGGAGTTCCCCAAACTACAAGTGTAACCCCATCTAACACATGCCGAATCCCTATTTCTAGATCTGTTTTTCAACTGACCAGGAGCATCTCTGTCTTGTCTGGATTAAGCTTCAGTTTGTTTGCTCTCGTCCAGTCCATTACAGCCGCTAGGCACTGTTTTGGCACAGGAATACCTTCCTTGGAATTAGGTGAAAAGGAGTGATAGAGCTAGGTATCATCAACATACTGGTGACATCTAGCCACAAAACTCTGGACAACCTCTCCAATCAGTTTCATGTAGAGTTTAAATAGTATAGGGGACAAGACTGAACCCTGAGGGGACTCAACAAGCCAGTGGCCAAGGAATCAAGCAGGAATCCCCCAGCTTCCCCCAATGAGAGTGCCCCTCCAGGAAAGAATAGAGAGGTGACCTAGAAGGATACCACAGTCAGTGGTATTGAAAACCACTGAGAGATCCAGCAGAACCAAAGGGGACACAATCCACCTGTCATGTTTCCTGCTTAGGTTACCCACCAAGGTAGCCAAAGCTGTCCATGTCCCATAACCAGGCCTGAAACCAGACTGAAATGGATCTAGATAATGCACCTCATTCAGGAAACCCTGGAGCTGAGAAGCCACTACATGCTCTAGTAGCTTGCCTAAAAACAGAAGGTTGGAGACCAATCTATAGCTGTCCAAGATAAGATAAGATAAGATAACGGCATCCAGGGAAGGCTTTTTCAGAAGGGATTTTACCACAGTCTCCTTCAAGAGTGTTGGGATCCTGCCTTGTTGTAAAGAAGCCCATCTTCCTCTGGCCTGCTTAATTAACCAGGAAGGGCAAGGGTCTAGTACACTTGTGGTGGCTCTCAGCTCCTGTCCACATCCTCAGGCTGCACCAATTAAAAAAGTATCCATCAACACCAGACAAGCAGGGGCCAAGGTTATATCCGTCAGAACTATTTCAACTCTGGTATCTAAGTCAGAGCAAACCCAAGCAATTTTATCTGGAAAATGGTAGGTGAATTCTTCTCACTGCGCTGTTTATTAAAACCATGTTTTAATAACATCAGTCTGAAGTTAAATAAAGTTTACATAAGAGTGAAATCTGTGATGACAGTAATTTAATGACAGTGAATGACTGATGGTCACCCAACATCCTCTTCTCTCTCAGACTACCACTACATAAACATTGGGGCTGGTGTTGCCTTATATTTTCCTTTCTGTCTTTCCTTCAAGATGATGGTGCTATAAGGGTGTGGAAAAACTTCGCTGACCTGGAGAAGAATCCAGAGATGGTAACCGCTTGGCAGGGCTTATCAGACATGCTGCCGACAACTCGTGGTAGGTATGATCTAACACCCTGGCTAGCTTTGAAGAGGCAATCATAACTTGCCTTGGTTGGCTATAGAGCTGGATAACCTGCAATAGTCTTCTCTGCTTTTGCCTTCAACATTTTTTTATTAAAAAGATGGCTTTTCTGGAGTCTCCTGGTGAGATTACTTCCATATCTTATTATAAAAGAAATAATAAACCCTATGCGAAAAAGAGACACCAGGTGGATGGTGGATGGATGGAATGTTTTTCTCAGTGCTAAATAGATGAGTTCAGCTGCATTCTCCTTCTTGGACTGCACTGGAATTACATCACTGGAGGTCAGATCTACCTTCTTTGCTTCTAGAGAATTGCTGTGTGAGGCTGTACTGAGCACTGCCTTTCCTTGAATTCCTTATAGCAGCTGGTTACCTCCTCTCACTTTGGGGTTCACCCCAAACTCACTTCATACCCTTATCCATTTGGTTTGCTTGCTCAGCCTTGCCCCCGCTTTGCATGCTCTCCATGTTGCCTCTCTTGGTTTGCTTCAGCACAAACAGCTCTGCTTGCAGTAGTTCATGTCATTTATGGCAAGGGTGAAGATGAGGGTCAAGGGGAGAATGGGAAATGACACATTCAAGACAGTAGTACAAGTAGATTTAAATGGCCAAGTATGCAACAAATCCAGGCAGGACTAGACGTCAACAAGAGACCTGTCACTTGAGTCAAAGCTTGGCTGAGGCAGGGTTAGGTGACTAAAAAACCCTCTGTCAGATTCTGTTAATAGAAGGATATGTGTTCCACTTCCAAGACAAGAGGAGTCATTAATGCTCTGACAGCTCTCATTTCTGAGCCTGTGTATCTCACCACTAGAGCCTGACAGCTTCTGATTTGAAAACTTCCTGTTGTTAAACTAGTACTTTACTGTCCCTTTAAAACATTTGTGCCAGCACAGCCAGGAAGTAGTAGTGGTTTGACATGTCAAAATAAAAATCTGTGCCCTTTGAACATAAAGGGTTTTACATTTCAGTAGCAATGCGTACATAATTTTCTTTAATGTCATCTTCTTCTCTCATGTTGCCCTGCTTTTCCTGTATAATGTGCCTTCTAGCTATTCATTGGAATTCAAATGTAATGCCTCACTCAAACCTAAACACTTTGACAGCCCTTCCTCTGGTTCTTGCCATGAAAATCATATTTGCCTTTTTGGGTGGGCAGCTGGAAAGCTGAGATCCATTTGTCACAAACTAAAGCTTCTGCAGTACAATATCCCATGTGTACAGAATCAATCAAGAGTTTTCTTTTTTTTTTCCCCTGTAAGATAGGCATATGCTTTAAATGGCTTGCAGCTGAAAGTCTGTCATTTATTAGAATGCCTTCAGTAAGCTGAAGGAAGAGTTAGTGAGAAAATGCTCAGCTTGTGGTTAATTCCTAGAGTGCTTTGGAAGGAGAAGGGAGTACCAATCTTAGACCTTGATGATCTCTCTCATTTTTGTTTCTACTGGCCCATTCCCATGCCTTAATATTTACTTAAAGTTCATTTAACACATCTTGCCTAGGGCATCTCCAAAGCATCCACCTGAGAATCAGCCTAGCCATTCATAATTTCTATAGAGTTTGATTCATTTTATTCATTGACTTCGCCACAAGCAAAGTTGTCAGATTTTGCTAATATAAATATAGGGCATTATCTGAGTGCAGTTATAAAATTTTTAAAAAGACATTCAAATAGTTATCTAGCAAACAAATAATTAAAAGAGTCCACATTTTAAATATAATATAGCTTGGTGTGCATTTTCTGTCTCATTATCCTAAGAGGTTGTAGTTTTATTGATCTTTAGCAACCTATCACTAAGCAAAAAGATTGTCAGTATAAGTATAGATGGTACAGCATCTAAAACTGTCAATAATGCATGAGAACAAAACTTAAATTATAATAGTCAGAAAAGCTTTTAGTGGGATAAATCCTATATTACATTAGTCACCCAAAAAATATGGATGAGAAGTTCATTAGTGAGGTTTACAAATACCCAGCTAAAACATTGAAATGGTCTGAACTCTTAACAAAGCAAACCATTCTCTCAAAGACCACTATATTTACTCATGTAGGTACTTTTCTGACTCTTTTGGTTCATTTTAGAAGCTTAAGATAGGAAGAGAATTTGCTGTTTTATGGACAGGTTGATGCGTGTTAGAGTACTGTAATATCCTTAGTTCTGATCCTAATTATGAACTAACTAGTATGCCCTTTGTTAACAATTCTGACTGAGAATAACAGTTTTAGAAACTGACTTAAATTGGCTACAGTGCCTTAAGAATTCTCTCTTATTGCCTTTACTACTCTGTAAGAAAAACAGTCCAAGGGTGAAAGGAGATGGTAACTTCTCTGATATCTTCAAATAACACTTATACAGGCTTTTAACCTTGGGCTGCAGCATAGAATCTGGTGTAATACAGTCAAACCATGTCGTAACTTTGGTTTTTCTTTTGATGTGTGCATTATTGCTGTTGTCTGCATCTGCAGTTCAAATATAAGAGGTATGAAAACTCATCTATGTGATAAACCCATTACAGCATGCCATAAGGAATGTGTACATAAGATATGAGAGGTTAAGTGCAGTGCAACAAAGCAGGCCAGTGTACCCATTGGTTTGCAGATATATCCAGGTCTGAGAAATGGATAATTTATTGTCCCTTGGGAGCCAAGATCTTGCTATCAAAATAGACAGATGCAAGGCCAGCCAAAGATATTTTGCTTCTTGAGACAAAAGACCAGCTAGTGCTGTCCCACCCCATTAGACCAGATTGAACTCTCAGTCCATGGGATTGCATACCTGAAGTAGTGATTTGTTTAGAGAGCTCATGTGATAGACAGTGCTCTTGCCTCCAACAAATGGGAACAACCAGTGGCAGATGGGGGCGGAGGGAGGCTGCCATTGCAGCTCCTCAGCATCTGCTGCCTAAGAGAGTTACTTATTTCTGCCTAATGTTAGGACTTTTCCTGGAATGATGCCATGAATATCTGCTACAAATCAAATATGGTCTTGCTGTTCCGATCTTCCCCTTTTTACTGTTTTTAGTTGTATCAACAAACAAGATTATTATTTTTCAGCAGATGAGTTTTAGCAATGATTTTTGTCACTTCTGATTTGTTTCCGTAGTCCAATGATTTTAGATTTCCACTAGCAACTGTCTTACCTTTTGGGTAAAAAAGAAAAGAATTTTAAGGTTTTTCTTCCTTGAGGGAGGCTTTAAAATTCTCTTTCAGTTGCTCCTACTATCGTATACTGCTGTGGGAATGATAAGGTTGTTTAAACCCAGAGAGAATCCACTCAGTGCAAAGGGATAGTCTGAATTAAACAAGTGCTCTGCAGAAATGAGACACTCAACAGAAGTGCTAGCCTTTGCTGTTGAGACTGCAGGGAACAGCTCAGGGCAGGGCTGCAATATGTCTCCTGTCTCTCTCCGCCCATTCTGCTCATGTCCTGAATTTTCTGGGTTGTGTTTCTCTCTTTACATGGCCAGTAGAACTGTATTTGCATTTCAGCAGCCTCTGCTGTTGATTGTTTTCCCTCCCTCTTCCTCCTCCACTTCCTAATCCTCGGTAGTTGATGTAATCATCTTGATGAAAAATGGGTCATTGACCTCACAAGGGGATTGAATGAACAGCAGGAGTAGATGACACTCTTAAAGGAGTAGATGCGACCTCTTTGTGTGGGCTTCCTCATTTGTGAAGAACAGACTAGAGTATATTAAGCTGCTGGAAGGAAAGAAATCTCCTAATAGTTTGTAATTCCTTTGCTGTAGCAAAATGTTTGCTGGTACCCATACAAAAGAAGCTCAAAGGCTTCAGCTCTGTACTGACCATTTATTGCAATTACATACGGACCGCTCAGCCCCCATTTAACATTGGCTTTGTCTTTGTCCAGCCTTTGTCCACAAATAAAATTGTTCTGCTGAAATGTGAGGTCTAAGGATAACAGAAGAAAACATAAATTTGCTCATAGTCTGACATGTTGGACTACGTAAGAATTAGAACTCTGGTGTGACACAGAACGAGAAGTCTTCTACAACGAGCAGAGAGTGGTGAGGCTTGTGTATGATATTAGTTGACCACAAGTCGGTTCTGAGTTGATGTTGATTTATCAACAGTATACTTCTGTTGTATATCGTGAAAACATCCAGGAAATCAGTGTAGGGGCCAGCAGGCATTGTGTGAGTACACATTTGTTGTGCTACTTTGAAGCAGGAAGCAATTAGTTATCAATAGGGATGGGCCAACCGAATCCTCAGCAAGGATTCGAGATTCACACATCTGAATCCCTGTGCTAAAATAGGCAAACCAGATCTTTTGAATCCACCAACCAAATAGTTTGTTGAAGACCAGGACGCCTGAAAACCTGGGAGACCAGACACACAGGGGGAGATGGCAAGTAGGTGAGTTTTTCCCTTGGAGTGATAATGGCTAACAATTTCAGAAGTTACATCTGGGGTTGTATTCTAATATATTTAAATTGAACATTTCATATTTAAGTTCAGCACTGTTTTCTGTGCGAAAATCAATGGCATGTATAAATGCTGGGGTCAGTGGGTCTGACACCTATCAGAAGTAGTGGCAGGGGGCAAGGGCACACAATCTCATCCAGTGATTGCCACATGTTAGCCAGTGCCTGGTTGTAAACCTACAGCTAGAATAGGATAAGAAGTGAAATGTCTGTCATGGTTTCTCATGGACCACATAAAAAATCACATGTAGCAGAAAGGAAAAATTGTTTTTAAAAATTGGTGCCTCTGGGGCCCGCCAAAGGCCTGAGTGACTGGAAGGTACAGTCTTCTTGAGATTTCAAGGACAGCTGAAAGATTCCTTTGCATAGCTTCTTTGCAAAGCTCTTTCAGACATAATTCTGGAGTTTGTAGTTTTACAAGGCATTACAGCCTTCTCTGTCTGCCAAAGTGTGCTGGTGCATCATCAAACGGCAAACCCCAGGATGCCATAAAGAGCTGTGCAAAGAAAATCCAGTTTTGACCTGGATTACCTCTGTACAATAGTATGTGGCCCTGTTTACACAAGCGGGAAAATGTGAGATTAATCCACATTTTCCTGTCTAGGTAGAAAGGGCCTTCATGTCATTTTCAATCTGGGGAGATCCTGAGGCAAAACCATGACAGTTGTCCTGGCCACATTTCTTCAGAGGGAGGTTTGCTTTTGCCTAGGCTTTTGTTAAGGTTGAGAGAGTGTTTCTTGCCCAAGATTATCCTTCTTTCCTTTGCTTTTAAAACCCTTTTTTAAAAAAAGATTCAAAAGATTAGAGGTTCGTGGATTCCCAGAACCTTCCAGGGATTCAGATCCGGATTCGGATTTGGAAAATTCTGGATTCGTCCCATCCCTACTTATCAGGATTAGTTCATAATTTCCCATTATGGTTGAAGTATGTTGGCCAAGCTGGTCTGTCCTTTCCCCTGTTGCCCAGTGCTGTTCCTCACAGGAGATTTCCAAACACCGAAAGTATGGTTGTTTCACCAGCCTTTTGTGGACTAGTACTCTGTGAAACTGCTCTGTACCACTGTTTATTTCTCTGCAAATTTTTGCGTAGTTTAGCATTGAGAGTGGTGATATGAAAATATCAAAACAGTCATTATATACTGGTATTAGACATATACACAACCCCATTAACTTTTACTGTTATTTCTATTTTTCATTCCAATCTTCTTCTAAAGTCCTTTGGAAACTGTATATTCCTCCCACTGCCACTTCTACCCTCCCCCCCAGAAAAAAAATTCTGACAGTAGATTAGGCTAACAAATGATACAGAGAGCTTTATAATGATTTGAGCACAAGAGTCCTTGGTCCTTCACTTTGGCCACTAAACAGTACCTATCTTCTGACAAGCTTGGAGGCAACTTTTGATGAGTCACCATCATCAGTTGCTAGCTGTGGAAAGAATTGTTTATACATTGTCAGCTATGCTTGTTATTGTTTTTAAACAGAGATTCAAATTTGCAAGTTGTGTTGGACTAAATTGCAATCTATGCCAGTGCTGAGAGGATGCTTGTCCCGTGGGAATGGGTATTCTGGTTTCAGTCATCAAGCTAAAGTAAATATATTTGAGGAGTTTACACAGAGCTTTCCTTTTCACAAACATACTTAAAATGTCTTAATAGAAGCATAGAACAGGCTCCTGGTTAGGTCTCTAAACTCTAAGGAAGATATAACAGTTCATGTCAGTAGCATAACTGCACTTCATGTGATAGGAACTGGGGAGACACAGGAGGAGCAAGACCTCAAGCAACACCTTCTCCTAGACTAGGTTTGCAGGACATCTTGCCTGGTCCATGATGTGCACTGGCTTCTACCAGAACAATTAATGGAGTAAAGGCCCACCACTTCCAATTAGGGGCCTTCAGATCCTTGCCATTTCCACAGCTTTATTTTCAGTGTGATTGAGAAGGTGGGCAAGGACACATGCAACTGTCTTGCCCTGGTTAGGGCAAGCAGGCTGTATTCCTGGAAAGCATGGTGTTCTGTGGGCAAATGAAGCCAAGCAAGCCTCTGCGTGGACTAAAATGCCGCATCCTTCCAACTGTGTTTTAGCTGCCACCCTGCAGCTTCTCTCATTACCTAGTTTCCTTTCTTATGACTTCAAATGAATCCCTTGTAGGACTAATTTCCCCTACTTAAGCACTTGTTTGAGCAGAGCCTCTGTAAATTGTCCTCCCTCTCTAAATTGAGTGCTCATTAGCAAATCATTGAAGTGTGCTGTGCTGAAGCCCATTATGTTCCTCCACAGCCATGCTGGTGGCGCAGAATGTGAAGCCTGAATAACACATACCTTGCTGTTATGTGTTTGCCTTTCTCTGGCCGGGTGTTTTATATTAACAGTCATTTACAATAGAATATTCATTTTTCACTCTCCCTTGACAAAGAGATTCTTTTCATTCTAGGGCAAAGAGAAAGGTCATTCTTAGGGGGGAAAATGCCAGCCATAAAGACAAAACCTTGTTTTTCTCTCCATAGTTAATGGCTTTCTAGGATGGCTTCTGCGATCAAGCTATTTGTCTTCCTCATCTTCCCGAATGGAGGCCTCTCCTGCTACTGCTTCTTTCTAACTCTGTTCTTTTCTGTTCCTTTTGGGTTGCTTTTTCTAATCCTTTTAAAGATTTGTTTTGCTTTGGCTGACCAACTTACCCTTAGCATCAACCCCTTAATCCCTGTCTTCTCACAGGTCTGGCCCGAAGGGTTTCAATCTATCTTGACAGAAGTAAACAGGGAGGTGAGTGCTCTCTTTCCTCTTACCTATGATCAGCATGGGAGGGATGGTCCTTCTAACCTAATATGTTGGGTTTTGGTTTTTTTTAAAAAAGGTGGTATTCCTTCTAACATCTTTGGAGCCCTATTAGTTTTTGAAAAGTGGGCTAGCTTTTTCTGGCCTCCCCATTCTGTGCTTTGTATTGCCTGTCTTTACTGAACAGTGTAGACTTTGAAGTCATGGATATCTAATTGCCTGCCACAATGGACTTCAGTGTCCACAGACAAGACAAAGGGAGGAGGTTATGCATTTGCTTTGGGTGCTTGTTCACAAAATGTGGAACTGGATATGTCTTTTCAATATACTTGGATAGAATTTTGTTGTATGAACATTTTAAGGATGGCAGGGAGGCCATGAAGCCCAGGATCTGTACAGTTTCCTTGCCCCCATCCTTTCTTGTACAGTGTGAAAGGCTGGAATTGCTACATCTCGCTTCTTCAAATATCTCTGGTGATTGCTACATGTTTTTAATTTGTGATGCTAGTCCACTGACTATAAATACATGGTAGCCGTAGCCTTTTTCTCATAATCTAGAAAGTTGATTTCCTCCTTTGGCTGTTAAGATATCTGGAAAACATTTTGTATTAAACTTATAGTGAAACATATATTCAGCTCTTCAGACTTAGTCTGCTGAATCTGTGATGAGATGGAACTTGAAATCTTACTCTGTTGCTTCAGCCTTTCAGATAGGGACAGATGGCTGACACCACAGGACACTGTATGTGTGGTATGTGTCGAAAGCTGATGTAATCTTCTTAGGCGCTTTATGAATTATTAATATTCACTAGCTGATAAGGGCTAGGATGTGTCTGCAGCAATTACCAAAAGTAACAATGCTTGTGTTGTGATTCTGGCTTCTCTGAAGAGGAGGCCTATATTCTTTGGATTGCTGGGAGGAATGTTGCTGGGAAGACTGCAGTGCATTTCTTTCAGCATTCTAGCTCTACACTTTGTAGGAGCTGGCTAACACAGTGAGAGGACTAAAATTATCAAAGTGGGATTGTAGAGGTGTCCCTTTTAATATGCTGAACATTAGACCAACTTAATGAGGGTAACCAAGATTGATAGTGCTTAAGCAACATCAGTCTATCAAAAACCCACAGTACATAGCTGTGTTCATAGCAAAGTGTTCATACCTGCTGAACGCTTTGGAATTCTCCCAAGACCTGTTTGCCATTAAAAAAAAGGGGGGGGGGTCAAACTGAGATTTCATGTTACAACTTTAGACAAAAAGTAGACAAGTAGATCTTTCTTCTGCTACATGGTTTGATGTGCAAAGTCATAGCCATCCTGTGATAAATGTGATTAAACTTAGGCTTCTTCTATTATTTTACATCACATGAAAGAGTATTGGAATAGGCTCATTTTCTTCAAAGATAGAGTGTGAGACTACCAACTAAGATCACAAACCATGGTATCACAGCACTTGTTCCAACTTCACTTCTGCTTAGATGTTTGACAATAAGTTTATTGATGTTTAAGTTTGTACAGGAAAAATGCATAAGTGGGTGTACTTTTTTTTGTATGCTAACATTTTATGGGATTTAGGAAATGTGGCAAAGTTCATCCAAACTGCCTCTCTGAAGAAAGACAAAGAAAATTATTCACCTTAGCTATAATTAGCCCCCTGAAATGCTGGCCCTGGATCCTTTCCAAGTAGGGCCAAGCAGATCCTAAGCTATCTTCTGCCTCTCCTTATTCTCACCCTTGAAAGAAAATGGTTTGCTCTCTTGCACAGCTCTGGAAATTTTACTGAAACAATATTGTAGAATTTTTTGCCTCTCAGAAATGGATGCATTCTAAGGACCAAACCAAGTGACCAAACCAGGCAATATTTGATTAGGATCTTCAATTTTTCCTTAGCTAATTAGCAGTAGGGTAGTGGTTGTCTGTGAGAAAGTATTGAAAAATTTCTCTCATCTTTTTCAATCTTTCTTCTAATGTAAATTCCTTCCAAAGCTGATATTACACAGTGTGGGTGAGAACATGTGTTTCCTGGTATCTCAGCCCCTACCACTGCAGAGTCAAGCAGGCTGTTTGAGTGGGGAGTTTATATCAGTGAAAGGACCTCGAAGGAAAGAAATAAACATCCTCTCCCCAAGTAGTACTTACCCACTCTTCAAAGCAGCTCCTCTTAATTAGCAGGCAGTTAATTAACAAAACAAAATAAAAAGTACTTAATGATCCAACTCATAATCAAACACATGTGTAATGTGAAGGTATCCCAGGCAACCCAAGGGGAACAAGAATTTTAAGTATTTCCTGGTCAGGGTGCCTATCTCAAAATTTGCCGTGTTTGGAGCAAGAAGGATGTGGTGTGGCAAGGAAAACCTGGGCAGAGGACAGGAATCCCATGGAGTGCTTTGTGGTGTAAATAATGTATATTGGAATCCATTGGAACCTTTAAATTTAAAAGGAAGTCAATAAAGCATGATCCATAGAATAACTTAAGAACTTTGCTCACAAGGCCAGAGAATTCAGTGTAGTGGGGCCCCTTTATCACTGAGCTATATTTGCACTATGTATGAAACACAAATATTCCTAGCCCTGATACAGAAAAGCTTGAAGGAGTCTAATAAGCAGATAGTAGCTCTTTAAAAAGAAGAAGAAGAAGTGGCTGGTGGTGAATCCTGGAATCAGAGTGCCTTCAGCATGTGCCACTGTAGACAAAGACAGAAAGACCGGTGCTGTAAGAGAAGTCAAGCTTTTCATGAAAATAAAGTAATTAGGGGAGCTGCTGCTCTGTTTTGCAGCCTTTTTGGCTTGGTAAATTAAGCTTCCCTGTGTCCTAGATATTCTTCTTTTGTTATGTGTGACTCTGGGCCATGCTTGGCACAGAAGGACTGTCACTTGGAGGGGTATTTTCAGGAATTAATGATGAATGAGGTAATGCAGCTTTCCCACTGCTGCCTGGAAATTAAAACAGAGACATGCCTCATTCATTAGCCAAGAATGTGTGTATAAAAGATCAACCCCACATCTCTGGGAGGCTCTTCTGTTGTGCCCTGTGCACACCGTTCTGAACTAATCAAAATGCCAGTTGGACCTTGACTGCATTCCAGCAAAGACTGGGGGATGCAGCGGAGTGGGGAGAGTGAACCCATCTAAATGGCATGCGTTTGGAATGCAGCTGTTTCTGATGCCAAGCCTCTTTATTGAAATTTATGCAGAGAGCTCTTCCACTGAGACACATCTCTTATTTTGGAGGCAATTCTGCAGGGAGCAACTATAGAAAGCTCCAGTTGATGATACATATTGTCTGTATATCCCTGTATGTCATGCAGAACTGCTAGTCCTTGTGTGGCAAAGCTAGATTGAATCAATTTTTACAATAAGCTTTCTGCATAGAGTTCTAGTGGTGTGCCAGAAGGCCTGCATACGGTGGTGTTGTAAAAAATACCCTTGCTTTAATGAACCTTGCCTCTTTAGGACCAAAGGCCAATAGTAGACTCCTTTGGCAGATGTTCTCGCAGACATATGGTGGCACTTGAGCCACATCTTAGCATGCCGAAGCAAGCCCAAGCAAGTTTTTTTTCCCTGTCTGTCTTTCTTTCTGTTAGCCACGTATCTGGAAGTACTGAACTTAGAACTTTGGGGAGCCAGTAGAAATTCATGGGAAATTGCTTCTCCTTCAGACTCAGTGTTAGAAACAATCATTTTCTTTTAGTTTCCCCTGTTCCAGAGGGCACTCTTTGGGTGGCAGAATGTTTGCGAATGATCAATATCTGTGGTGGTTGCTTCACTTCTGTCTCATGTGGTAACAGAGGATCTGGATTGCACAAATTGATTTTAATAATGCATACTACGCTATGTCACAAATAGCAAGCAAGACACAACTAGTTGGTAATTGTGGGTGTAAAGTACTTTGGTGAATCAGTCCAGATCCATCAGGCAGTTGAAGCATCCCATATAATTAAAAGCAAAAGCAAATAAAAATCCAAAGCTAGGATTTGGTGATCCTAAATGAAATGCTGTACTGTTTTCAAGCACAGTGATCAGATATTAAATATAAAAGAGAATTCATTTTTGAGCCCCCAGAGTCTTCATTCTTCTTTCCAATGTTGTCCTTTCAATATTTTATTAACTCCTTCTATTTAAACATTTATATTACACTTTTGTGTCCCTAATGAAGCCTTCATGGTAGCTGACTGCCACTGTAAAAACAAAACCTGTTGCACTGTTTTTGCTCAGCAGAACTCCTAAGTGATGTATGTATGTAGAATATTGTTAGCCTACCTTTTGATTTTTGAGGTGGTTTTCAACAATCAAACATGATAAATTAACAGTAAAAGATTAATGAATACAATAAAACATCACCAAGAAGCAGTTAAAAGTTAAGCCTGCAGTAAAATTTGCAGCTAATGCACTGTAAAATCTAAGGAAAAATAAAAACAGTTTTTCTTTGGCATCCAAAAACAATTATGCTTGACAATCAAGTAAGCCTTAATAAAGGGAGGGAATCCTGCAGTTGTTACATCACTATTCAGGGAACACCTTTTCTCCTTGATTCATTAGTACAGTAGTGTGCCAGTGGTGTGACCTCCTCCCACACTTCCATCATGCAGTGTGGAGGAAAACCCTTTCTGGGACAGCTGTACTCCTTTTAGCTATTTTTAGTTCTGTAAAATCAAGAAAGAAAGAGAAAAAAGAAGATCTAGAAAAAGGTACGGTATTCCTGAGAAGCAAGATCATCATGCTAGCATTTGCTGCTTTTTTGGCGAGAGTTCCTGAGTATCCATATATTAGGGTTGTACAGCTGGGAAACAGTTAGTGTAAAAGGAAGTGTGCGTGCGCGCGTGTGTGTGCGCGCGCACTCATACACACATAGAGATGTACTTCAGTTAACAAAGGAGTTGTGTTACTGGACGTTACTTCATTTCACTTTTTACTGGGCATTACTTATTTTAATTAGGTACCAGGGGCAGAAGTAACATGGAACGAATAGAGATGTAAGTTCTTAAACCACAAGAAAGAGCAGTTTAACATGTTTCAGCAAACTTTTTATTCAAAACTGACAATGTGGATGTGGGAAATGAAACAACCAGGTCAACTAAGCCTTGTGTAAGTAAACTAAAATACTTTGAACTTCTAAAGACCACTTGATTGCTTATTCTATTTTTTAAAGAAATGTCTTTATTAATAATTTCTAGGAACACTAAAATTCTACAAATACATAAGAAAAAAGGGAAAAAACCACAGAAAACATGGCACCTATATATCAGAAATTAAGAAATAGATAAAGAGAAAAAGAAAGGAAAAGGAAAAGACTCGACTTCCATTCTTCCCTTTAATGAGCTATAACAGTCAGATTGATTCAAGCTGTCAGGATTTGGCTGGGACTGGCTCCTCTGAGCACAGGCAGAGTGCAGACAGTGAGGCAAGACTTTGCTGCAGCTGGAGTTTTCAGTCAAGCAGACAAAAACGCTGGTGACATGTTCTTTAAGCTTAGAGCAGATTTATGACTGCACACTAAGATAAGGCTTTCCAGTAAGCATTCCAAAAGGCAATTAGGAAAGCAAAAACATCAGGAGCAAAGAGTAACACTGGAGATAAAACGGACAGAATCTCCCCCTTCATAGTATACACAGACAGCAATGTAACATGACCAGCCAGGAAAATAATGAACTGGTGGACTGGACTGGCAAATCCCAGTCTTTTTAAGGGCTTACTCATCATCCTGGATATATGGGGTGATCCGATCATCTTTCTGGCATGTGACCTTCCCCAGTACACAAGTTGTAGTCATAGCAGACAGACATATTAACCTTGCACCTGCACCGCTGGCCACATCACCTCATTTTCTGCCGTCCACTTAGAGGAAATCATGTCTGACTTAGCAGAAATCCTTGACACAAGCTTCTCAAAGACAGTGTAGCAAGGGAGCCAGTGTGGACAGTCCGCCCTCGGTGGCACTTTTTTTGGGGGGGCGCCACTGTGGCATCCCAAAATCAAACACCTGCCTCCAAAATCAACCTGCCTCCATAGTCTACCAAGATTCCCTCACACCTGCCTTTCCCTTTTGGTATGCACCAGCCAACCGCTTCTGCAAGAGGCACATGGCTCCTGGGGCAAACCAAGTCGGAACTCCTGGAGGGGGCAGAGGGAGGACCCGCCTGTTACTATTGTGGCTGCGATCCCTGCACAAAGGACAAAGTGTCCAGCTGCCAGTTCACTTTTCCCCCGCTTTCTTATTGGTATTAATGAGCTGGCTTCTTTCTCTGCCCCGTTAGTGACATTCCCACTACCACATGCCATCGTTTCATTTTTAAAGTCACCTCAATTGTATTGAGAAGGGCGGCTCTTCCCTCCCCCAGTTCATGCTATCCTAAAGAAAGAAAGAAAGAAAGAAAGAAAATGAAGTTTCTTCTACTGTAAGTTAACATATCTAGCATCATATCTTAATATTACTTTCTATTACATTCTGTTATATATTATTTTTACATGGTAAATGACATTACATGATAAATGATGTAATAATAAGTGCTACTTACTGACTTGATTTAAAAATATTTTCACAGTTAAAACTGTAGATCTATTTACATGTTATATGGCATCACTAAATTCAGATATTTGTATACCATTTTATATTGTAAAATCCTTTTACAGCATTTATTAACCAACTCCAGTTTTCATTGTTTTATATCTTTAACTATTTCATAACCTAATTTTATGCAAACCTATATACTTTTGAATTTAACTCCTCTCTTCCCTTATAACCATTCCTATCTATGGACTTCGCCCCAACTTCTCAGATACTTCTCACTTGGTATTTTAGGATAATTGTACTGAAACAGCACCCTTTATATCATATTTCTCTCACCCCCTTCAGTCATACAGACTAAATCAATTTGATTTAGTTCAACCATCAAAGTAATTTGATTACAAATCAGTTTCAGATTAGCCTCCTCCTTCTCTTCCTGCCCTGGGCTGTCTCTCCCAATGCAGTAGCTAATCCCTCCTTTGGCTCAACTTGAATTTGTCTCTCCATATGGTTTTCAAGTTCCTTCACTTCCATATTGTTAACTTCCCTATCCTCCTTTTGTCTTATATCTCCCCACAGTTCTTCCTTGATCTTGCTGATCTCATTCCTTAGGACCTCTGTCATATTCCTCTTCAAATTTAGAAGTTCCACGTGTAGCTCCTCCATCATGCTTTGCACAATCCTGAGAGAGTTCCTGGGAAGCTTCCGTCTTTCATTTAATCCAGCAATTTCAGAGTTAGCTCACTTCTCACACATCTAGCAGAAAGCTTCCAGCAAGATAGTCTTATCAACATCACGTAGATGATGTCTGTACTTCTCACATTGTAGTTTCTCCTTGTTAAAATTCAACTATGTCTTACAAGTTAAATGCAATTCAGTCTGTTCACAAGATATATGCATGTAAATTGTTAATTACACTCTTTTAAAGATGTAACCCCCAATTTTCTAATTTATTTGTCTCAATCTTTTGGGCTGAACACACTCAACTTTTGATTGCAGAAAGAGGGTGTCTGGAGAGGCTCCATTGTTCCATTTTAATTAGAAAGATACTTCAGTTTCATAACTGCAAAGGTTTTAATTAAGAGTTTTCTTTAAAAAAGAAGATTGCCAATATAGGACTGTCAGATCCTCAGATGTAAACAACTGCATTTTATGGCGAGGACAAATATGTCACCTGCTCACTTCTTCCCACCCACAATGCATTTACTCAAAAGTAAATGCAAGTGATGAGAATTCAGGACCCTAATGGGTGATTCTCCACTCCTGCTTTAATCCAGGCAAAGTTTCTCTAGCCTGAGCTCCCTCTTACTGTGAAATCTCTCCTCACTGCAGAACTGCAGCCTGGAGCTTCTACTCACTAACCTGCCAGAAGTCACATCCTTGAATGCTTATTCCAAGATGCATCCAAGGATGACTTTTCTTTCACCAGCTTCTGCTTTTCTTATGATTCCCATTTTGGTGGCCAAAACTATAGATCTATGTTTTTCTAAACATGCTGGGAGTAGCAAGTGAGGCCAGGCTTATTTGTTGTCACTTTTTCTCTCTGTTTTACTGTTCATGCATGCTCAGTAAGGGATTCTGGAGGCAGCTGCTGTTTACTTTGCTTGCTGTAGGCAGACTCAGCAACAAGCAAATCAGCTACAGGAGAAGCTTATCCTTTCCTGGCTCAGGCTTTTTTGCATTCTTTACTGTAGATATGCCACTGCAACCCAACACTGGGGGGCTGTGTTTCTCTAGCTCTCCTTCATGTCCTCCCAATGCTGATACTCCTAAAAAAAAAAATCCAGCTAGACAGATGACAAGGAAGAAAAGGGTGTCTGGGCAGGCATAAAGAGCTTTGTAAAAGGGAACTTCACCATCAGAGGCTTTGTTAACTGAGCAATGCCTATAATCATTTAAACCAATAAAATATTGGCCTAAATGCAATTATTTGGATCAACTAAAGTAGACTGTTGTGCCAGTGGAACTTACGTTAAGAGCTGATTTACCAACCTGTGATGGTTTCAATTGGTCTACCGTAGTTAGGACTAACAACTGAATTTAAGTTACTATATTTAGCAGCAAATAAGTCAGTCCACTGTTAATAATGGTGGATGTCAGTTCATATTATTGCTCTTTGCTTGCAATTCTATTGGATACAATTTTGCACCAAATATTCCTGTTTAATAATGGAGAATGCACGATCTTACAAAATACTGTTATGAAGATGGGCATGTGGACCCCAGAACAAAAGAAGCAGCAACTAATTATGCACAGATTTTTTTGGATTCCAAAACAGCATTTGGAAATTTTCTGAAAGAGATCAGCAAATCCTCTTTGTTTCATGTGTACCTACCTGTCTAGTATCCTATTGTGATGTTACTTTTCTTTATTTTAATTGAAAAGAAATCAAGCATCAGCAAAAAGCCCATTGTCCTCAAAATGCAAGGAACCTGAATAGTAAACATGATCCAGCAGTGCCGTATTTCCCTTTTGAAAAGTGGATAATGCTAGAAACTTCTGGCCTGCTAGAGTAAGCATAAGTTTGCCCGGAAGTGGATAATACACAGGCTGCTTTGTCCCTCATCATGTGGTATTTTTTACCATTAGCATTTCATAGCCTTGTAGATATATAGTTATGAATGGTTATGTTTATATGCAAAGGACTGCTGCTATAGCAGGTTTTTTTGTTTTTTTTCATTCCATGTCTCCTAGATGGGTTTGAAAGCACATCCTCTAAACATCTCTTGGGTTTCTCTCATCTGCTGCAGTCCTTTGCGGGCAGAAAGAGAGAGAGAGAGAGAGAGAGAGAGAGAGGCTGTGCCATCCTGGTTCTTGGCATATGTGCACCCTCTAGTGACAAGAGGTACACAAGTATTCATGTGATGATGGAGAATATTCTGTAATTCATCAAGGGACCAGAGAGGGCATTCTATAATTCTCCTTTTCCCTGTCTCCATATTTATATAGGCTGAAAGTACTGTTATCACTCATTGTGTGGCTTGTTTGGAAATATGAGAGAGTCCAGTAAGGAAGGGGCATGATACCATCTTGACCAAAAGTGTCAAGGAGAGCCAAAATTTACTGGCAGGAAGCAATTAGGAATCAAGAACACACTATTGACAGAGGAAGACAGCATGCATAAAACACAATGATTGCAGAAGGAGGCAAGAAGGAGTAGCAAATAAATACACAGTCTGGCTTCCTGAACAAAGACAGTTAAACTTCTGTGAAACCTGCAGAGACAGCAGCTTTTATAAAGCAGCATTGGGAGGGAACTTCTTTTCAGATTCCCAAAGAGAAATTGGTATATAACCTGCAAAAGATAAGGGTCTTCCTCTTTCAGCAGTTGATTTATAAACCACTCTGTTTCAGTGATGTGTGATAAGGATTAGTTCCATTTTGCAGACAGTAGAAGTGAGGCTTGGGCAAGGAAGAATTCTTCCCCAGAGTCTTCCAAACCACAGCAAAGCCAGAAATTTAAGTCTTTTGTCCTCTATCCAGTATTCTTTTTCACAAGACAATGAATCTTTGAGAGGCTTGGTCTTGTCTTCACTGATGACTGTGGCACAATAGCCCTCACAGGAAGAATATACTTAGTATCTACCAGGAAAAATAATTTTAAATTATTGTTTAGAAAAAAAAAGTGCTGCCTTTTCACAACTGACTTGACAACTTAAAAGAAAAAAAAAGGAACAATAAAAGTGAAAGATTACATTCAAAACATAGGGGGAAAAAACATAGGAAAAAAAAGTCGGGAAACCAACTTTGTTGTTACATGCCTTTGAGTCATTTCTGGCTCATGGCAACCCTGAGGTGAAACTTTCATGGGGTTTTCTCAGCAAGATTTGTTCAGAGAGTGTTTACCATTGGCTTCCCCTGAGGCTGAGAGAGTGTCACCCAAGGTCACCCAGTGGGTTTCCATGGCCAAGAGGGGATTTGAACCCAGTCTAATCCAGTCCTAATCCAGCACTCAAACCACTCCACATACTGGTTCTCTAACAACAAAAACTGGGCAAGCAGAAAACAAAACAAGCAAGCCAATCTCAACAGCCAATAGTAATGCATCATTTTTGGAAAGAGATGAAAGGTGACCAATTCAGGCCACCATAAAGTCCCATGTCAGAGGCATTAGCATAGTCAGCTTTCAATACTATGGAAGTATAGGTCAACATAAGAGCCAGTGTGGTGTGGTGGTTTGAGCATTGGAATGCAATGCTGGAGACCAGAGTTCAATTCCTCCCTCAGCCATGGAAACCCACTGAGTGACATTGGATGCATCACACACGCTTAGCCCCAGAAAGCTCCGTGATGGAGTCACCTTAGAGTCATCATAAGACAGAAATGACTTGAAAGGTAAACAACAACAACATAGGTCAGCATGGCCAGGCCCCTCCTCTTTCAAAAGGAGTAAAGCTTGGACGGTAAATTGGTTGATGGAAAGTCCTGCAGTCTATTTATACAAAAGCAACCCCAAAATCTAGGAGCAGCCACAGACTGTGTGTGTTTTCAGCTCAGACAGCAATAAATAGACAGGATAACATCTTCTGTAGCAGTGGAATTACCCATGAGGATCCTCTCCATCTTGCCTGGATTCTTGCCTGACCACCATCTGCAGACACTTAACAGACTAAAGATGCTATATAGGTACTTATGCAAACAGAAGAATCTGTGGACCCCCGTGCGGTCTACAGATTGTCTTGCAGCTGGAGCAGTCTTAAGATCCTTGTCTTAAATGTGAGGATGAATGATTGAATTATTGAAGAACTGCCAGGCTTAGCATTCCTGGAATGCTGCCTGCTTAAGATGAAAAGGCATCATCCATCTCCAGCCTCCTGAGTTTTTCTTGTTGTACAAGTTGACAAACACAAAATGCTTTGGAGGTACTTATCAAAACTACTGCCTTTTTTGCTTGCTCTGAGTCTCTAGGACCCCACAAAGTTGCCAGGGAAGCAAAAGAAGCAATTGGTCCAGACAAAGATATGAGCTGTCAGTTTAGCTTCACCTCTCTTCTATGTCTCCTTTTCCCATTCCCTGCAGCAGCACCAAAAACTTTCAGAAGTAAACCAAGGCTCCAAGAGCAGCCACCAGCTTGCATGTCCAAGGAGCCAAGAGTGCTGGGAAAATGTGGCAATGTTAGAGGTGGTTCTGGTCACTGGATGAGGCGGGAGGGACCAGATGTTATTTTTGATGCATATACTGTACTTTAATCATTCATTCATTGGTAGATAGGCAACTTCAGAAGGGACATTTACCACTTCTTTGTTTTTGTGTCCTTCAGAATCCCTTAGCGTTCATCCTTGTTGGCAGGACTTAGGATGTTTTTCCTCCTGTGGAAATGTCACCATGCTATCCAATGCCACCACTACACTTTACATGCATTTAGGAAAGGGTGCTAAGATGGATGCTAAAGAAAACAAGTACTGGCGTTTGATTTTATCTTCTGATCAGAAATTGGCGCTTTTTTGAAGATGAGTGGGGAGGCTTTTCAGATATTTGGTATATTCGTTTGAAAATACTGGTTTACTACTGCTTAAAGGCCCTGGTGGGACTCTGCCAGTGTTGTTGGCTTGCTGTGCTTAGTTCTGAACACCTAATCCTTCCTTCCCTAGTATGAGGAGAATTAAACTTACTACAGAGGAGGAAATTCTCCATCTGATTTTGTGTACCAATCTGCTTGCAACAGAAGCTCATTCTCTGCCTGAAGGGAAAAGAAGCCCTTGTACTGCTCTTGTGGAGCATTGTCTTCAGACCTTCTCTAGCAATCAGTGTATGCTGTACAACATATGGAGAGAGAAAGAGAGAGGGAGGGACCTCTTACATGACTATAGCAGCCTATGTAACCTCAAAATGTTAATACATTCATTTCGTTTTGTTTTATGGAGTTAGCCTTTTTTTTTTTTCTTTAAGTTTTATTTGGGGTTAGGGTTTTGTAGCAATGAATTGACCAATAACAATTGCATTGCCTGTAAACTATGTTTCTTCTTCATGGTCTCTGTGAATCAATGGGGTATTTTGCACCTGTGCGATACAGCATTCTGAACCTTCTGGAAGCCTAAAATCAGGCGTTTTGGCAGTTGGCCCATTTCTCACATCTCCAGCATATAGAAGGCCCCTCCCCGAGTAACGGCCAGTTCCTTCACCACCATGGTAGCAGCTATAGGAACCAATGAAAAAGACATCAAGTGGGGAGGCTGGGGAGGTTTGTGTGACTTCACAGAAGACCACTCAAAGAACCACAGTTACAGGTAAGCAACCTGTTCTTCTTCTTCATGGTTTGTGAATCACACAATGGGGAGATTAGCAAGCCATCAAAGATGGAGGTGGGAGATGTCAAATTGTCAATATACACCAATGATAACAAACATCAGATTTTCCTTTTTTTTAAAAACTGTAATAAATATTTCAATACAATAAATATTATAAAGATCATAAATATCATTAGAATAATAAATAAATATAAATAAATAAATATTTAGTTTGCAGAACAATCATGTTGTATTTCTTCAAATTCATTCAGAAAGGGTTTTTTTCCCCTCGTTTCCCCCCCCCCTTTTTTTCTTCAAGCAACTGCAGAAAACAAAACAGCCCTACCAAAGGACACATCACTTCTTTCCCTTGCATCTACCCTATAGTGTGAAATAAAGGTTAATGACTGCAACCACGTAGTGGCCTTGCATATTTCCTCCAATTATACACCATGCATGAAAGCAGCTGAAGCTGACATTGATCTCGTGGAGTGCGCCCTTACATTTACTGGTAACTTTCTTTTAGCAATCCCATAACACAACTTTATTGTGGAAACAACCCATTTAGCTATCCTTTGGGAAGAAACAGGCTCTCCTAGTTTCTGACTCGAATAACAGACAAATAACTGCTTCGTTTTCCTTATGTGCGTTGAACATAGAAAGCTAATGCCCTTCTGACATCAAGGCAATGCAACCTTTTCTCCAGATCAGTTTCTGGCTTCTGCATGTAAGCTGGCAAAACAATGTCCTGGTTCAGATGAAATAATGATACCACCTTTGGTAAGAAGGTGATATCTGGTCTTAGTACTACCTTCCCTTTATGAAATCTCAAAATGGGTGCATCTGCTCTTAGGACTGCCAACTCACTTGCCCTTCTTGCAGAAGTTATGGCTACCAGGATCAGTGTTTTCCAAGATATCACAGGTTGCCATTGGTTAAAAAGGCCTATGTGTGAGTTGCAACAACACAAAATGTAAATCCCAGCCTGGTACCAGAGATTGAGTTGGAGGGTACACATGTTTATAGCCCCGTAAGAATCTTTTAACAGTCGGACTGGAGAAACAGGAAGGTCTTCCCTTACTCTGTAGGTACCAAGAAACAGCTGCCAGATAACATTAACTGAAGATAATGACAGTCCCTCAGTACCAAGATGCGTCAAAAAAGAAAGTATGTCTGTGGTACTGCAGTTTTGAGGTTGGGTACCAGATCCCTCAGATACCTGCAAAATTTGTCCCATTTGTAGCCATACAACTTAACAGTCGATGGTTTGTGGGCCACTCTTAATATGCAGCTAACTTCCTCCGGAAAAGCAGAGTTCACAGTATCCTCCACACAGTCAAAGTTTCTGCACATCCAAGTGAAACACAGTACCATTGTGCGTTGTCAACAAGTTCAGTATCGACAGTAACCTCCAGTACCAATGTTTCGACAAAGTGAGAAAAGGTGAGAACCATGACTATCTCAGCCACCAAGGTGTTATTAATACGACCCCTGCATGGTCCTTGTCTTATCATCGAAATCACCTTCATTATGAGAGGGAACAGTGGAAATGCGTAGAGGAGAGGTCCTGTCCATCTGTACAGGAAAGCATCTCCCAGACTCGTTTGGTCTGTCTTTCGACGAGAGCAGTACATCGTGCATTTCTTGTTGTCTTTGGATGCAAACAAGTCTGTCGACAGTACTGCCCATAGATTGAACAAGCTGTTGGTTATGGCATCATCCAGTCCCCACTCATGACAGGACATCGGAACTGAACTTAAAGCATCCGCCCATGTATTGTCTGCTCCTGGAACATGTATTGGTGATGGCATTATCCCTCTGGAAAGGCACCAGTTCCAGAACTTGATTGTTAATTTCAGAAGCACTGTGAAGTGAGTCCCTCCTTGTTTGTTGATATAATACATTACAGTTGTATTGTCCATCCTCATTTGCACTGCGAGACTGTGCAGGTGCACTTGAAAAGCTCTGAATGTCTTGATGACAGCAAGAAACTCCAGAACATTTATGTGTTGATGTTTTTCCAACAATGTCCGGTGTCCTTTTACAGAGACATTCTGCCAATGTCTCTGTAACTATCCATGGAAGCATCTGTTGTGACAGATACCACCGGTGGATCTGGTAACAACGGCATGCCCCTTAGGACATTTCCTACCTTCAACCACCAGAGAAGAGACAAGCGCACCCTCCTTGAAATTGTCATATACTTGTTTTGATGATGCAGAAGTGGATTGAAATTCCTTATAAACCAGTGTTGCAGCGGTCTCATTCTCAGTCTTGCATTTGGAGTCACCAGAGTGGTCGAGGCCATTAGCCCTAGGGCCACTTGTATGGCTCTGGCTCTCACTCATCGTGTTATCAATAACTGCCTTAGAGTGCGCTGCACTTTTTGCCACCTGTCGTCTGGCAAAAAAGCCAACTCTCTGGTCGAGTCCAGTATGGCTCCAATGAACTTCACTGTTGTTTGTGGTACAAGGTGAGACTTCTTGAAATTTATCATCAGTCCTAGTGCATTCAATAGGTTCATTGTAGTCTTCAAGTGTTGCAAAG